>JAQZBX010040703.1:0-22590 GCA_029593785.1 Cabassous unicinctus | reverse complement strand
ACACATGAATTAAAACTTAAGAAGGCTTATTGCTTCCAGAATATGTTTTATGTCGTAATGAATGTTGAACATTCCTATCTGGCCTTAACAAAATAATATAGCACTTTGGGACAAAGATGCAGCCTAGTAATCCAGCACTGGAAGCCAAGATGGAGAAGGTCTCCACAGCTGCCATGACCTTCCCCTTGGTGCTGTGGTAGGCAGGGAGGAAAGTGACCCAAACACTGCAGAACACCAACATGCTGAATGTCAAAAACTTGGCTTCATTAAAGGTGTCAGGCAGGTTCCTGGCCATGAAACCTAGAGCAAAAGTCCCCAGGGCCAAGCAGCCCAGGTATCCCAGGACACAGTAGAAGACAGTGACTGAGCCCTTGTTACACTCAATGATGATATAGCCATGCTCAGAATTTGCATCTTTGTCAATGAATGGGGTAGAGGTTCCCAGCCAGATTCCACAGAGGGTTATCTGGATCAGGGAGCAAATGGGAATAACAAACTTAGGTGACCCTGATAGCAAGTACTGCCTCATTATTCTCCCTGGTGCAGTGACCTTGAATGCCAGAACCACAGTGATTGTTTTGGCCAAGACTGTGGAAACAGCCACGGTAAACACAATTCCAAATGTGATTTTTTGGAGGATGCAGGTGGCTGTGTTAGAACGACCGTTGTAGAGTAAGGAGCAGAGGAAGCAGAGGATAAGGGAAATGAGCAGGATATAGCTGAGAGTCCTATTATTGGCCTTGACAATGGGGGTGTCCCAGTGCTTCACAAAGACCCCAAGAATAACAGTGGTGAGGAAAGAGAAGCAAAGAGCTGTGCAGACCAGAGCCATCCCCAAAGGGTCTTCATAAGTCAGGAAGGTCACAGCTTTTTGGAGGCAGCGATTTCTCTCACTGTTTGCGTATTAATGATTTGGACATTTCACACACTCATCCATATCTGGTGAGAAGAGCAAAGTGTCATCAATTCAGGTTTAGTAATTTTCTCTGATTTGCAGGACCCCAAAAGAATCAAATTGGACAATTTTAGCCAAATCTGTCCAGCTAGCATTGACTCTACATAACACTGTTTCAATCTGTTTGGCTTTCTTCCCCATATTTTCTCTTAGACCTCTGGCCTTCTTTTAGACGTGCAGACCTTAAATTGGATAACAGTTGAATTTTATTGACTTTCGAGCTTTCATTCTTTTAAAAATATATATATTTATCGATATATAAAATACACTAATTAAAGGGAATAAATCATAAATGCAGTAATTAATGAATTATGAGAAAGTAAACACATGGATAATACCACACTGGCTAATGAAGGGAACATAATCAGCCCCAGAGAAGCCCTTTCCCTAATGCCTTCAAATCAATTAAACTCCCACATCTCTAAAGAAACTCCTTCATGATTTCTAACCTCATAGATTAGTTCTGCTTGGGTCTTTTTAACCCAATATTATGTTTCCAAGATTCATCCATGTCACTGGATTTAGATATATTTCATTTGCCTTTAAAATATTTTTGTTATTTTCTTTTTATAAACACACCATGTCCAACAGATATACATTTCCTTTTCTCTCTGCCCCCATCCCTTAGCAACCTCTACTCTACTTTCTCTTTCTAGGGATTTGCTATCTGAAGACAGCTCTTATAAGTGACATATACAATATTTTTCATTTTTGATTCTTGCTTATTTCAAAGAGCATTAAGATTCTTGTTTATAGCAGGACATCTCATAAATTCATTTTTACTTGTGGTTAAATAATATTCCATTATGTGTATGTACTACATTTTGTTTATCCATTCATTTGTTGATGGACATTTGGGTTATTTCATCTCATTGTCTACTGTGAATTATGCTATGAAATACAGTGATCTCTGTGGTTGTGAAGTGGTATAATCCATTCACTTATATTGATGAATAGAATTCAATTATATTAACACATCTTTCATTTATCCATTTTTATTGGTGTAATATATTTGGATTGTTTAAGGGTTTTTGTTATTACAAATAATGCTGTGAGTATCTTTGTCTGGTCCAGGTACAATGCTATATTGCCGATCATATGGTATGCAAATATTCACCTTTACAAGTAATAACATAGAGTTATCCAAATGGTTACTCCAATTTATACTCTGACAAGCAACATGAGATTTCCAGTTGTTCCATAGACTCTCCAAATCTTAACACGGTAAGTCTGTTTAATTTTACCTGTTTTGGAGAATATTTTAATCTATTTCATTATGATTTTTATTTGAAATTTTCTTGTGACTAATTGATCTGAGCAGTGTCTCATATGTGCATTGCATATTTGGAAATATTTTTGTATGAAAAGCCTGTTCATAAGCCATGCCTTTCTTTAATTGATTTCTGTCCATCTTGATTTTTGTAGGAGTTCTTAATAAATTTCAGATGTGATTTTTGTTGGTTAGATCTATTTTAAATACATTTTTTTTCAACTTGGTGACTTGACCTTTCATTGATGAACAGAAAATAATAATTTTAATAAAGTTACATTCATTAAATTGTTCCTTTAAAGTTGATGGTTGATCTGTCATGTTTAAGAAATTTTTGCCTTCCAAAGTTACAAATTTTCTTCTCCTTCATGTTCCTTAACGATTTTTTATTTTTCCATTTAGAACTACTATATGCCAGATAGTGATGCCTTAATGTGACCATTTGGCTTCTGTATTTGCTGTTTAGTTCCTTTGATTACATTTTTTATCCTTGTGCTGAAACCACAACATTGTGACATTAAAAGAATTGAAGTAGGTAGAATAATTACTCCTATCTCATTCTTGGTCTCTAAGTTTATCATAGCTACCCTATTCTTTTTTTCATATTCATGTGCATTTTATAATAGGTTGTAATTGCCACAACAAGTTGGCACTATAATAACAATTGCATAGAATCAACAGAACAATTGGAAAGTACTGATGCCTTTACAATATTGAGTTTTTTCATCCATATTATCCTTGTATTATCGTCTTCTTTAAATTTTTCTCAATGTTCTTCTATAACTTGATAATCAGAAGTTTTTCCAAACTTTCCTTAGTTTTATTTAAAGGCATTTCATACTTTCTAGATGTTGTAAATGTCATGTATTAAAATTGCATTTTAGAATGTCCTGTGACTGGCATATATAATTTTAGAAGTTTGTGTAATAATATTGTATTCAGACCACGAAACTCAGTTTATAAAACCTTCCAGATTTTATAATTACACAATAATAACAGCACAAATAAAGTCAGTTCTATTTTACACTTGCCAATAGATATTCCTTCCACTTCTTTTCATGCAAATATTGCATTGGGCACTACCTCCAATGTAACATCTAGCAGAAGTGGCAATATTGAGCAGTTTTTCTCATACTTGATCTCTCAGTCCTTAAATTCCTTCAATATTGCACAATAAAGTTTGTTGTTTGCTCTGGTTTGTTGTAAGTATCCTTTAAGGGAATAAAATGTTTCCCTTCTATTCCTAATCTGACAATGAACGTTTTTGTTTTAAAATCATGAACGGGTGTTGAATTTTATTAAATGTTTTCCTGCATTTATTTAGATGATTATTTCTCCTTTTCAGGGAGGTCATATACTGAATTATGTTGCATAAACCAAACATTGTCATACTAGAGCCTCTTTATAACATATAGCTGGATTTAGATTGTGGATTATATATATATATATATATATATATATACGTGTGTGTGCAAAACAGAAAGTTGGCTATAAATTTCCTTTCTTGTAATGACTTTAACAGATTTTGGTTCCACTGTTAAGCTCTTCTAATAAAATGAATTGAGAAGATTTTTTTCCCTTATTCCCTGGAAGAGTTTAAGTAAAAGGGCATTATTTTTCCCTGAACATTTATTAGAATTCCCCAATTCGTCACAGTAAAAACATATGAGAGTATTGTAAACTATGGATTTAATGTACTTGGTAAGATATGAAACTTTTCAGATTTTTCATTGTTTATTGGGACAGTTTTGATAACATATTTTTTTCAGGGAATTTGTGAATTTCATTTTAATTTTCAAATAATTTAAAATGAAATTATTTATACTCAACTTTTATGATGTTAAAAAATTATGTACAAATGACCCACATTTAAATCCTGTTATTTATTTTGCAATTTTTCTTTTTTCATAATACAACATTCTAGGGGTTTATCAATTTTGTCTTTTACTAGAGAGAGTTTTGACTTTTTTTATCCTCTGTAAATCTGTGTGGCAGTTTGATATAGCTATGAATTCCAAAAATAGATATTGGATTATGCTTGTAAACTGGCCTGTTCCTCTGTGCATGATTATGATTAGGGCTTACACTGGGCCACATCAGTAGGACTTTGATTCCCTGCCCCTTGGTGGGCAGGGACTCAGATAAAACTACATGGCAGAGCAGAGGAGTTAGTTGGAGTTTTCAGTTGGAATTTGAGCTGTAGTTCTGATGTTGGAGTCTTGACCTGGAGCCCATGGAAGTAAGCATACAAAGGAGTGTGGTTGTGAGAAAGGAGAGAAGGGCCCAGGAAAAGAGATGAGCCTTTTGCCTGATACTCTACAGCTGGCCTTGTGGAAAGAACAAGCAGTTAAACCTGGAAATAATCAAGCCCTAGGAAGAAAGGAACTGGACTACTCACAGTTGGGTGAGCGAAGTAACTTATGCTTTATGGCCTGGTAATTGTAAGCTTCTACCCCAAATAAATACCCTTTATAATAGCCAACAGATTTCTGGTATTTGCATCAGCACCCCTTTGGCTGACTAACACAATCTGTATTTTATTACGTTTTCTTCTTATATTTATAATTTTCTGTCTTCTATTTTATTTACATTTAATTTCCTGTTCTTGTTTTAGTTTGTGATAAATACTTAGAACTCATATACTAAAAAATACACAAATATATATAATCTAGAATTGTACATATCTTTCTTTGAAGCGCTTTATCTCCATCCCATAAGAGCTGAAATGTAGCATTTTCAATTTCAAAACATTTTACAGAACCTATTGTATTATCTACTTTAAAATATGGGTTGTTTAAAAGTATATTTCTTAAATGCCAAACGTGGGAATCAAACTTGGTGGTACAGTGTTCTTTATATGTATATATGGGACATATACTCAAATTTACCTTATACACAATGTGTACATGAATCACTTTGCCACATTGACTAAATGCCAGGATATACCATAAGTCTCTACACTTCTCAAAACTTGGAAATAATAGTATTTTCGGAAATTAAACCATTTATTCATCAACAAAAGAAAGTTAGAAAATTCCCACCATAAAGGTGATTACAGCATTTAAAATCATGGATATGAGTAACTTCAAGATGCTAATTATACTGTGAAAAAAATCTCATATATTGGTTTAATGTCCATTTTCTACATCATGTTTCAACCCCCAACCCCAATATTCTCTGTGATTCTGTCACATTGAAACTTCCTTTGCTAGTTCTCTGAATCTCTGATATAACATGCAGTGATGAGTCAACTATTTTTTTGCCATTTCTAAAAATTATACCAAGAATTTAGTCCACCTCTCATTCCTCTTAAATAATACTAATGCCACTGCCTCTATGAAGAACTCCATGAGACCCCTCCTCACTTTAAATATATAGTTCCATAGTATCATGTACACACTTTGATTGCAGCCTGTAATTATGTTAAATGAAAGGTCTTTTTTTTCTCTCCCCAACTCAGCTGTGAAGTAGAGGAGAGCAGAAACTAAAACCTACTCAATGAGGGAATGCTATATCATTCCTTTGTTGTACAGCATAGAAATACCCTTTTCTTAAATCAGTAACAACCTTCCTGACCATGTGTTCTTTTTCACAAACAGTGTCAGGCATGGAGAAACTCAGGATGGCTAAGATTCATGCCTTTAATAAAATCTAAATATCCTTTAGAATAATATTAAAGCAAGTACTTATAAGAGTGTGTTGTTTTGGTTTGCTAATGGCTACCAATAAAAAAATACCAGAAATCGGTTGGCTTTTATAATGGGAATTTATTAGAGTAAAATCTTACAGTTTTGAAGCTGTGAAAATGTCCAGATCAAGGTAACATCTGAGATGCTATGTCTCAACAAGGGCTGCTGCTGGCAGATACTGGACTCCTGCCACATGGCAAGGCAAAATGGCAGCCAGTTCCTCTCTCTCCTCCTGCTTCTATTTCTCCCTGAGTTCAGCTGTTGGCAATCAGGCAGATGGCTCATTCTCCCCAGTCTACACGTATTCACCTTTGAACTGATCTGCTAATTCCAGCCACCGGCCTCTCTCTCAGCTTCTCTGGGTTATTTTGTCTTTCTGCAGCCATAGTTGATCATGGAGTCCTCTCTCACATGACAGGGCACAAATTTAAATTTGTACAAGCTTCATGTTCTCTTTCTCTGTGTGTCTTGGAATGTTTCTTCCGTTTATAAAAGACTCCAGCAAGAGAGTAGAGACCCTCCCTGGGTCCTACCTCTCTGAATTACATCCAATAAAGGTCCCCAACAAAATTCAATCTTATTACAGTATCCCACACCCACAGAAATGGATTAGCTCCAAGAACATGATCTTTTCTGGGATCCACAAAAGCTTCACACTGTCACTCATGTTGTTTAATTCCAATACAGGGAAGGTCACAGATTAAGGTTGATTCAGTTTTTGGCCAACATTTGGTCTGCTGTGCCCCATGAGTCCTTCCAGGTAGGGTGGGGCTGTGTCATTGTTTTCCCTGGGAGTTGGCAGGACACTAAAGACATCCAACCCTCTCAAATACCCTTATTACTGACCAGGACTGGTTGTTGAAGACACAGAGGGGAGTGGAATTATTTCCTACCCAGGACAAAGGAGAGGGCTGCTGGCAAAAGGAGGAGAACAGCTTCTGAGAATGTTTGATTAGGGAGTCTCAGAAAAACCCTGAGGCATGATCCTCTTTACAGTGTTCAGGGTTATAGCAAACTCATTCCAACCAGAGTTTGAGCTGAGGAATCTCTTGGCAGATCATGGAGGTGGATGCAAAGAAAGCAAAAGTAAATAAATAAAAGAAGCTTTTTCAGGCCTTTAGAGCTCCTTCCCAAAGGCCCTTGAAATCTGGTGTGCAGCCCCTTTCTGGGTCCCTATCCCAGATTTGAGCAACTAAACAGGGACAATTCTAAAGATATAGAACAGGTTGAAACAAGAATCGAAGAACAGCAGTAACACATAGCTTCCTGCTACTAAATCCTAGGCAAGAGAGAAAGTGAGCATCAGAGTAAACTCACCATCATAATCAGATTCCTAGGTATCAGCAAGTAATTACACATCATTCTAAGATAAAGGAATATATGGCTCAAGCAAAAGAACATCTCAAAGCCCCAGATGAGACACAGGATTTTTGACAACTAGTCAATGAGGTTCATACAAATATATTAAATTTAATTGATGAGTTGAAAGACAATATGGCTAAAGGGATAAAGGACATCAAGAAGACACCAGGTGAGGACAAAGAAGAATTTGAAAACATGAATAGAAAAATAACAGCAATTATGTGAATGAAAGACACAAGAGATGAGATCTAAAACACATTAGAAGCATATAACAGCATACTCAAAATCATAGAAGAAAGAATAAGTGATGTGATAGAACAGCTGAAATCAAAGAGAGAGAAGTACACAGAGAGAAAAGAATGGGAAAAAAATGAGTAGGACTCAGGGAATTGAACGATAACATGAAGTGTAACAACATGTATTTCATGGGAGTTCCAAAAGGTAAATAATAGAAGAGAAAATGCACAGAAAAAGTGTTTAAGGAAATAATGGTCAAGAATTTCCCAACTCTCATGAAAGAAATGAATTTACATGTCCTAGAAACACAGCATAGCCCAAGCAGAAAAAATCTGAAGAGACATACTGTAGGACACAAACTACTTAGTATGTCAAGTGCTAAAGATAAAGAGAAAATTCTGAAAGCAGGAAGGGAGAATCAAACCATCACATACAAGGGGCATGCAGTAAGTCTTAGTGCAGATTGCTCATCAGAAACCATGGAGGCGAGAAGACAGTGGTATGATATAATTAAGATACTGAAAGAGAAAATTGCCAGTCAAGAATTCTTTATCCAGCAAAATATCCTAGAAATATGTAGGTAAGTGTAAAACATTCAAAAATATAAAAACTGAAGAGATTTCATAAATAGGAATCCTACTCTGGGGGAAACACTAAATGTGGTTCTGCAGCCTGAAAAGAAAAGGCAGAATACAGAGGCTTGTAGGAGAGAGTAGAAGGCAAGACTACCAGAGAGGAAAACCAAAAGGGTAAAAATGACAAATGAAAATAAGATAAAACATATGAAATCCAAAAAATAAAATGGTGGAAGTAAATAATGCACTTAAAATAATATCATTGAATGTGAATGGATTAAACTTCCCAAACAACAGACATAGGCTGAACCATCCATATGCTGTCTATAAGAGACTCAACTTAGATCCAGTGATACAAACTGGCTGAAAGTTAAAGTTTGGAAAAAGATATCCCATGCATAAAGTAACCAAAAAAGAGCAGGAGTAGCCATAATATCAGACCAAACAAACTTTAAATTTGCAAAAAAGTTATAAGAGATACAGAAGTTCATTACATATTAATAAAAGGAAAATCCACCAGGAAGGAGTAACAGCCATAAATATCTATGCACTTACCCAGAGTTCTCCAAAATACATGATACAAGCTCTGGCACATTGGAAGGGAGAAACAGACATCTCTACAATAATAGTTGGGGACTTTAACACACCACTCACATAAATAATAGAACAACTAGACAGAATATCAACAAGGAAACAGAACTTGAAGAATATGATAAATAAACTATACCTAACAGACATATACAGAATGTTGCATGCCAAATCAGTGAGTTATATATTCTTCTCTACTGCTCATGGATCTTTCTCCAGGATAGATCACATGTTGGGTCAAAAAGTAGATCTCAATAAATATATAAATATTGAAAGTATGCAGTGCATTTTCTCAGAAGGTGGAAATTATTAACAGACAAGAAAATGGAAAATTTGTAAATGTGTGGAGGATAAACTAAAGATGCCTGAACAATCAGTGGTTGAAAGAAGAAATTACAAGAGAAATCAGTAGATATCTTGAAACAAATGAAAAATGAGAACCCAGATTACACAAATGGATGGGATACAGTGAAGGCAGTACTGAGAGTGAAATGGATAGCCCTAAATGCCTATATTAAAAAAGAAGAAAGAGCTAAAATCTAAGATCTAAATGAACAATTGGAAAAACTAGAAAAAGAAGAGCAAAGTAATCCAAAGCAAGCAGAAGTAAAGAAATAATAAAGATTAGAGTTGAAATAAATGAAATTGTGAAAATAATAGAGAAAATTTTTAAAAACACAAAAGCTGCTTCTATGAGAATATCAATAAAATGATCAACAAACCCTTACCTAAACAAAACAGAGAGAGAGAGAGAGAGAGAGAGAGAGAGAGAGAGAGAGAAGATACAAATAATTGAATTCCAAAATGAAAGGGGTTTGTTATAACTGACCCCACAGAAATAAAAAGGATCATAAGAAGATAATATAAGGAATAGTATGCCAACAAGTTAGACAACCTAGATAAAATGAACAAATTCCTAGAAATGCACAAATAACTTACATTGATTCTACAAGAAATACAAGAAAATAACAAATAATCACATTTAAAGAGATTGAAGGAGTCATCAAAATTTCCCAACAAAGAAAAATCCAGGACAAGATGGCTTCACACTTGAATTATACGAAGTATTTCAAGAAGAACTAACAACAATCCTGTTTAAACTCTTCCCAAAAATTGAAGAGGAGGAAAATTACCAACACATTTTATGAAGCCAGCATCGCCCTAATACTAAAGTCAGATACAGAATCTACAAGAAATTAACATTATAGAGAAATCTCTCTAATGAATACAGATGCAAAAATTCTCAACAGAATACCTGCAAATAGAATGCAACAGAATATTAAAAGAATTATTCAGTACAATCAGTTGGGAATTACTCCTGGTATACAAGGGTGAGACAACACTAAGTACATCAATTAATGTAATATACCACTTTAATAAATTGAAGGAAAAAACATGATCCATTTCAACTGCTACAGAAAAAAGATTTGACAAAATCCAACATTCTTTCTTGATAAAAGCAGTTTGAAAGAGGAATAGAAGGAATGTTCTTCATTATGATAAAGGGGATATATGAAAAACTGACAGCTAACATTGTACTGAATGGGTAAATGTTGATAGCTCTTCCTCTAAGATCAGGAACAAAAGAAGTATGCCCACTGTCACCTCTGTTATTCAATATTTTGCTAGAAGTTGTAGCTACAGCAACTAGATAAGAAAAAAAAAGACACCCAAATAAGATAAGAGGAAGTAAAACTCTCACTATCCGTTAATGATATGATCTTATATTTAGAAAATTATGATATGTCTTTGACAAAGCGAGTTCAGCAAAGAGGCAAGCTACAAGATCATACCACAAAAATAAGTATTGTTTCTATACACTAGTATTGAACAATTTGAGATGAAATTCAGGAATAATCCATTTGTAATAGCAATAAAAAGACTCAAACACTTTGAAATCAATTTAACCAAAATGTAAAGAAACTTTACATAGAAACTACAAAATAATGATTTAAAAAATTCAAAGAAGACCTAAACAAATGGACAGACATTTCATTTTCATGAATTGGAAGACTAAATATCTTAAATAAGATATTTAAATCTTACCCAAAGTGATTTCTAGATTCAACACAGTGCCAATAAAAATTCCAACAGCTTACTTTACAGAAAAAAGAAAAGGCAATCACCAAATTTATTTGGAAATAATAGATATCTTAAAAATGGAAAGTGAAGTAGGAATCTCATTGTCTGACCTTGAAATATATTACAAAGCCACAGTGAACAAAATGGCATGGAATTAGCATAAAGATAGATACATTGACTAAGTAATAGAATTGAGAGTTGAGAAATAGAACACCATCTCCAAGGCAAACTGTTTTTGACAAGCCTACAAAATCCACTTTACCTTGACAAAACAGTCTGCTCAACAAATGATGCTGGGGGAGCTGGATATCAATAACCAAAAGAATGGAGTACCCTTTATCTCACTCCCTATATAAGAATCAACTCAAAAGCAATCAAATATCTAAGTATAAAATTCAGGAATATAAATCTACTAGAAGATTATGTAGTGAAATATCTTCAAGATCTTTTAGTAAGTGGGACTCTTTTAAACTTTACAACCAAAGCTGGAGAAATGAAAGAAAAAATAGATAAATGGGACCTCCTAAAAATTAAACACGTTTGCAACTCAAAGGACTTTGTACAAATGGTGAAAAGGCAGCCAACACAATGGGAGAAAAAATTTGAAATCACATATCTGATAAAGGTGTAAAATCTATGATATATAATTTCTACAACTCAACAATAAAAAGGCAAATGACCCAATTAAAAAATGGGCAAAAGTTTTGGTGTGTATTTATCCAAAGAAGAAATACAAATGGTGAAAAAACACATATTAAAAAAAGTTCAACATCACTAGCAGCTAGGGAAATGGGAAATCACATCATTTCACACCTATTAGATTGGCCACTATCAAAAAGACAGAAAACTACAAGTGTTTGGGGAGGATAGATAGGAACACTTATTCACTGTTGGTGGGAATGTAGAATGGTACAGCCACTATGGAGGCCTGCTTGGTAGTTCCTATGGAAGTCGAATATAAGTTTCTCATGTGACCCAACAATATCACTACTAGGTATATAACCAGAAGAACTGAGAATTGTGACATTAACAGATATCTGCACACTGATGTTCATAGTTGTGTTAGTCACAATCTCCAAAAGATGGAAACAAACTAGGTGTCCATCAGTCGATGAATGGAAAAACAAACAGTGGTATATACATTCGATGGAATATTATGCCATCATAAGAAGAAATAAAGTCATGAAGCATATGACAACCTGGATGAACTTGGAGGACACTATGTTGAGTGAAGCAATCCAGGCACAAAAGGATAAATACTGTATGACTGTGCTATTATGAACTAAATATATTGTGTAAACTCATGGAGTTAATAACTAGAATATAGTTCACTAGAAAATAGAAATAGATTAGAAAATGGAAACATGGGGTTTAATCTGTGGTAGAAAGGCTTTTTGTAAATCTTTGGAAATGATTAGAAATGGTGAAAGCACATCTTAGTGTTTGTAACCAGCAGTGCATGATAGCAGCTGAAAGAGTAAGTCTAAGGGTCTGTATGTTAATCTAAAGAAAACTAAAAAATCTAACATGGGAAAGTATAGCATAGTGAAACCTCATGTTCAATGTGACTATGGGTAATATTGCATATATAATACTATTTTTCTTTGAAACAGAAAAAATCTACATTAATGTTACAAAATGTTAATATCAGGCAAAAATACAATCAAAGCAAACTATGGACAGTAATGTATAGTAATATAATAATAATCTTCCATTAAGAGTAAAAAAAGGAAATATACTAAGTGAAAGAACCCAGAGAAAAGATATTTCCTATTGTTTGACTTCATCTATAAAAATGTAAGTACCAATAAATTAGAGAGATGGAAACAGAATAGCAGCTATGAATGACAATTGAATAGAGAGATTGAGAGATGGTTGTTTAGGAGTAGATTTTTGTCAGTTTTTTGTTTTCTGATAATGATGATTATTATTTTTGCAGTGAAAATGCCCTCATATTGATTGAAGTGATGAATGCACAACTCTGTGATCATACCAAATACCATTAATTGTGTACTTTGAATAGACTGTATATTTTATTTAAAAGAATCAAATCTAACCACACTTACTTGCTATCTGAATTCTCCCAGAGCATCATCTTGTAGAGCCTGATTATTAATATCTGAAGTGGTTACAGAATTAAATGAGGTAATTTATGTACAGTATTCAACAGAGTGCCCAGCTTGGGTTAGTTACTTGCACAACTACTTCTCTCCTTGTTATCATTTAAGAGCTTCATGGAAGAAGTTTAGATGTTTTCTATTGAAAACATTAGGTGAGCAGGATTTTGAGGTCCTTAGTAACTCAAACTTTGACCTTGATTCATAACTGATTTCCTCCCTGCCACTGGCACCTTCTTTTTCATGACCATTTCTACCTAGGACTAGATTTAACACCTAGACAGTGAAACAAGTTTATGAACTCCTGTGATTTTGGGGAAAGAACGCTGAACTACTAGCCTTAAGTGTAGGCAGAATGCCAAGAATATCACGTTTATGACATGTCCTGAAATACACATTCTATCAAATGGAAGAGTCATTACCTGCCAGGGTTCAAACATCAGCCTCCATTTCCGACTGACTGCATTTCTACTCGTTGAAGAAGCATTTCATGAAGAGTCTGAGCCACAGCGTACACTGCATTATACACATTGTAACTTCCTTCATTCATGACCTTGTCAGACTCCTGCCAAGGCAACAACTCCAAGGAGGCATTGGGAGGACAATTCTCCAGTGTGTTGTAATCAGATTCAGAAAGCATGCAATCAAAGGAGATGAACCACAATTTAGTGAGGTAAAAGTCTTCTGGGTATTTGGAAGGATTAACTGTATGCATAAATGTTTTGAAACCAGGTGGTGTGAAAAAATGAGAGTCCCCTGGAATGAGTCAAGTAAAAAGTTTCTCTCACTGTTGGTAGAATCCCATTGTGAAGTTGTAATCCAGACTTTCCCTATCACTAAATATTCCCATCTACGAAAGTTCTAACCTATTAGTGAGCCAGTGTCACCATAAATGACTACCACATTCACTGATGACTCTTTCATCTGTGAGTGATATTGCCAGTCCAATGAGAAATATGACCTCTCAGTGATGGGAATCATTTCCACAAAGGCTGCACAGACTCCATTCTTTTCCATGTCTCCTCTCAAGTCCCAGAGAAACTGAACCCCTCTCTTGTCTTCTGAGATGACCAACCCACCCAGGTCCAGCTGAAATGCAGCATCAATGAGACCATGGCAAGGACCAGAGATGTGTCCTTGGGGGCCATCTGATAGAGCGATGGAAACTGGCTGTCACTCAGGTGTTGGTTATAAAGGCCAAAGGTAAGCTAAAGGGGAAGGAGAAAATGAACCAACGTGACAAATAGGACAGGTGAGAAGCACAATCTCAGTCCCTATGAATATTAAGGAATGGTAGGAAGTGGCAGAAGGGAAAATTTTCTTGTTCTCTTTTCTAAATATTCCCCAATTCATGAGAGCTTTCTAGAAAATAATTGATCCATCTCAGAGATCTGGGAAATTCCTTTTTCTCCTTTCACCTCTCCCTTCTTTCTATTCCAAATAAAGGACATATGCATGTCTCACCAAGTTTCTTATACTAGTTGTACCCTTTGAGAGATGCAGAAGCAAAATTCCCTCATTTCAATGTTTTTGAAGGGAACCTGAAAATGGCACCAAAGGAGACATGATTTCAACTCTCCTCCCCTCAACCCAGGCTCACCTGAGGAATATTGTAGAGTTCCAGCAGTGTCCCAATCTGGGCAGAAATTGCCCATGTTGTTCCTATGAGGACAGCTACAGACTTTCTCTCTTTCCTACAGTTGTAATTAGGGATGACCCTGTCCAGCCCTGATTGCCAAATAATGGGACTCTCCAATGTCCTCTGTTCACTGTGTAGGGCATTATACAGATCAAAGCCTAGAGAAATATTGGGTAAAAGATGGGGATTCCTGTTGATCTCTTCAAGGGCGAAAACCAAGGACAGAACATACTGATAGTTTTTTCTCTGAAAACTATATGGAGGGCACAGCTGTGTTTAAGCAAAAGATTCAAATCATGGTGATCTTAGAATACAATACAATGACCAAATTAAGGATGGAAAACCAGGTTCTCCTGAGGCCTTAATGCTTTGGCTAAAGCTAAAAGAGCTAAAAGGCTCTTCAGGGCCCTGACTGAATTCTACAAATATGGGGGATGATGACAATATTTCCAAACTACAGTGTAATGAATGTAAAAGGAGACCATAATCAATTTCTTAATTAAAATATAGCAATTATATTAATAATAATTAAAAAGACCTTCAGCAGTACTTCCTCCAAGTGACCCTTTTTCTTTTCAACTTTACTGCAGATTTATGCACAGCTCTACTTTATTTATTAATAAATCATTTCCCAGGCCAAATAAAATTACTTTCATTTTTATTTTCCTGGGATTTGAAATTCCAAAAAGAATAAAACAGTCACTAGTATTTATTAGATATATTCTTTGTTTGAGCTTTGATTTACATCCTATTAATGTTGATTAATGTTCCCTGTGCACTTGAGAAGAATGAATATTCTTCAATAGTTGGACAAAGGTTTCCAAATATGTCCAATAAATGAAACTTGTTAATCTTTTCTTAAAACATGACTTATATTTGTTAGATATGTGTTTATTTGCTTGAGAGAGACATGTCAAAATTTCTCACTATAATGGTTGATTTTATAACTTTTTGCTTCTCTTCATGGCTTTATTTATTTGAGGCTATAATATCTTCTTTTAATATATAACAATTGCTATACTTTTGTGATGAGTTGAATGTTTTTATCATTATGAATTGACCACCTGATTCCTACAAATGCATTTTATCCTTTTCTATTTTGTCTGGTATAAATATACCTACCTCTGATTTATATTGGTTACTGTCTGCCTCAGGTATCTTTATATATAATTGCATACCTTGGCTTTAAAGGTTTCCTATTTTTTCAAATGTATACATATTTTACAAGGAAAAGTATGGTACAGGCATTATGAAAAATAAATTGAATTATGTAGAGGGAAATTCTTCCAAAAGAGGAAAAGAACAAACAACATAAGCTTGACCAACATCAAGAAGAAAAATATGAATGAAGAACCATCTTTTATAGAGCGTTAGCGATTTAGATAATTGTTTACTATCAAACCTCACTTTTCTGCCAGAATAAAAAAATCTATAAGCTCATTGACATAGATAAAACATTTAATAAAATTGCTCATATTTCTTCCTCAATATATTATTTCTGGAGAAGTGCATATCCTTAATATGATTTAAAAAATCAAAACACTATCAAAATCAGAACCTAGAATTTATTTAATGAAAAGATGGTGAAGCACAATTGGAGGTGGTGAAAGTCAGGCATAGCAGAATCACCCCCACCCAGGGGCTGATCTGCACACCAGATACTCTCCTTCTTCTAGTTCTGAATATACCAATGTGATTAGGCAAGCTTACTACTGCAGAGTGCCATATGCTTCAGGTATTGTTGGATGAAAATTGCTTAAAGAATCCCTGAACAAAAGGCAGTCCCATTAAAATCAAGAGTAAGTATAATTTCTGTTAGTACCAGAATTACTTAATTCCTTACTGGAATTTCTAGCTTATCAGATAATACAATAAAATAACAGGGAAAATAGAATGGAAAGGAAGGAACAAGCCACAGTGTTTTGCTGGGGATAAGATTGTTCACATGAGACACCCAAGAGAAAATGAGAAAAGGAATTGTAATAGATAATACTCAACCAAATATATACAATTGTCAATGGCTTTTCAATCTAACATCAATAACTTATAAAAGCTTTATTGGAAAATATCTACGATAGTAGAAGACTTAAAAATTGCTCTGTCTACTGTGGTCAAGACCATAAAATTCCACTGAGGAACATAAAAGCATAAAAAATATTATAAAGATATCAATAGTCTATTAAACTTCTATAAAAGTGAACACAGATAATAGATTACAAGTTACCAAGGCCCGGAGCATGAGGGGAAGCGGGAGTTATTTCTTAGCAGGTGAGGAGTTTCTGTTTCAGGTGATGAAATGTTGATGTAATGGATATTATTGATGGTAGCACAATATTGTGAATGTCATAAACACCACTGAATTGTACACATGAAAAGGCTCGAAATGGAATACTTGAGTTGTATATATGCTAATACAAAATGTTTAAAAAAGTTGCAGGGAGATAATTTTAAAAGTAATGGTGATATAGCTTTAGAGGTTTCCTGGAAGCATGAGAAGTTCAGGAAATTAATGGAAATAATTGAGAATATATGGAGAAATTGATTTAGCAGGTCCAATAATTGGAACTATTAATTAGCCACAATATTTTAAAGAGGGTGGTAACGGCGCTGAAAGATATGGATATATCACTAAGACAGAATAGAAAATAGAGCAATGATCTCTGTATAAATAAATATTTCATGCAACATCAAGATAATCTTGAAAACCAGCAGAGGAATAATAAATTGCTTAATTAGTTGTGAAAGTATATAATTTTGTAATATAAAATTTAGGTAATCTAATTCATACTTCAGGCAAAAACTTTCCAGTTTTCATAAAGAAAAACAAAGTACTATTATTAGCACAAGTATTTATAAAATTGTAGATTAGGGGCCATCGTCAAAAAGGCAGACAGAATAAGAAAAAGGTGATTAGATTTTATGTTACATGAAATTTATGGGTTTTTTTAATTTAGAGAGGCTGTATTAGTCTGCCAAATGGATGTCAATGCAAAGTACCAGAAATCTGTTGGCTTTTAAAAGGTTATTTATTTGGGGTAAAACTTTCAGTCCCAAGGCCATACAAAGTCCAAACAAGGCACCATAAGAGGTGCTTTCTCACAAAGTCAATTGTCACATGTTGAAGCAAGATGGTGGGTGATCTCTGCCTAGTCTCTCCTTCCTGTTTTGGCTTCCTTTTCTTTTTCAGCTCTGTGAGCCCAACCTCTTGAGGCTTTGTGCTTAAGTGATCTTGTAGTCTTCTCTCTCCTGGCACAGGGCTTTTTTCTTTGTGGGCTTTCTATGTCAATCTTAGCTGTTCTAATCATTCCCAATCTCAGTTGTAAACTATCAGGCAAAGTGACTTATCTCTCCCCAGGGCCTCAGCTGATTGAGTCTTCTTTCTGTCACATGGCATGATCAAAAATGACAGAGCTCCCTCTTCTAGTGTGTCTTGTGAGTGTCTGTTTATATCTAACCCATCAAGGGGATAGGAAACAACTTCAGTCATACCTTATTGATGTAGTCTAATAAAAAAAGGCATAAAAGCAATCTTAACAGTTAATCTAATCAAAGGATCCTCAAGTGAATTTAATACAATCAAGGGTTGTGCACCCAGAGGAGTAGATTAGTTTACAAACATAATCTTTTTCTTTTTGAGAGTCATAAAATAAAAAAAAAAAACTGCCACAAGAAGAACCATCTTTAATAGAGTATTAGCAATTTAGATAATTGTTTACTTTTATAAGTTTATTTTTATAAGTTTGATCAACAACCTTATAAATGGAATTTTTGGTGACCAAATACTTGCTATTTTCAGTAACTAATATTTATTAGAAAGTGAAAAGGCCTGTAATTGAATACAAAAATGTCCAAAGGCATAAGTAATCTCATCAAACAATATATCCTTAAGATCAATTAGCCCAAGAAAATATGATCAGCTATTAATATAATAAATGCAAAAGTATTTATAAATATTATTATAAATGCAAATATGGTCAATGAGATGCCATTTTCAAACATCAATTTGTCCAAGTATTTTTAAAAATATGAAGAAAATAGATCATTTCCCTCACTGTTAGTGAGACTGTCAATTAGTGTATCTCTGGGGGCTTCCTAGGCAATATGCTTTAAAAGCCTTTAAAATATACAAAGCTTTGCACTGAACCACTTTACTACATAGATTTCATTTCTTTGTCTCAGAGTAGAGTGCAAAGTATTGATCTCCTAATTATGTTCTTAATTACAGTAAGAAAATATTAGAAACCAAGAAAGACACAAAAATTAGTGTTGGATTAAAATTATGTTAGCCCTAAGGCTATAATATTATGTATTCATCAATTGTAATAAATGTATCACACTAATGTAGGATGTTGTTAATCTGGGAAAATGTTTGAGGGGTAGGGAGCAGTGCATATTGGAATCCTCCATATTATTTTTTTAACTTATTTTTCACTTAATTAATTAACTAATTAATTAATCATTTTTAAAGATTTATTTTATTTATTTATCCCCCCCTCATTGTTTTGGTCATTGTCTGCTCTCTGTCTTCATTTGCTGTGTGCTCTCTGTGCCTGCTTGTCTTCTCTTGTGGAGGAACTGGGAACCGAACCCAAGACTTTCCATGTGGAAGAGAGGCGTTCAATCGCCTGAGCCACCTCAGCTCTCTGGTTTGTTGTGTCTCTCATTGTCATTCCTCTTTGTGTCTCTTTTGTTATATCAGCTCTCCACGCCTGCCTGCCATGACAGCTTGCCTTCTCTAGGGGGTACCAGGAACCGAATCTGGGACCTCCAATGTGGTAGGCAGAAGCCCAGTTGCTTGAGCCACATCTGCTTTCCTAATTATTTATTTTAATTTATCCCCCACCCTTCCCCCAGATGATTCTCTTGTCTCTCTCCTCATTGTTTGTTCACCTTTCTCCAGGAGGCATGGGAACCAAACCTAGGACCTTCCACATGGGAGGCAAATACCAAATGGCCTGAGCCACATCTGCTCTCCATGTGCTGTGGTGTCTGCTGGCTTTGTGACATCTACATGCTTAGGCGTCTGCTCATTGTTGCAGGGAGTGGCATCTAGCTCTCATTGTGGAGGGATGCCAGACTCTAGCTCTCACTGTGGCCACACTAACTCTTGTTGCAGCAGGTGTGGGTCCTAGCTCTCCTTGCAGCAGGTGAGAGTGTCTGCCCATCCTCCCCAGAAGGCATTGGGACCGGAACCCAGGACTTCCTATGTAGTAGGCGGGAGCTCAATCTCTTGAGCCATATCCACTCCCCTCCCCCAACATATTTTTTATGTAACATGTAACCTAAGTATCTTTAAAAAAATAAAAATGTAAATAATGTCGCCATGAACATTGGTGTGCATATATCTATTTGTGTCTTTACTTTCAATTCTTCTGGGTTTATACCCACCAGTGGAAATGCTGGATCATATGGAAGTTCTATAGTTAGTTTTTTGAGGAACCACCAAAATATTTTCCACAATGGCTGGATCATTCTACATTCCCACTAGCAGTGGATGACAGTTTCCATTCCTCAACATCTTCTCCAACACTTATAGTCTGCTGTCTTTTTAATAGCCACGATTGTAAAGAGTGTAAGATAGTACCTCACTGTGGTTTTGATTTGCAATTCCCTAATAGCTAGAGCTATTGAGCATCTTTTCATGTGCTTTTTAGCCATTTGTATTTCTTCCTTGGAGAAATGTCTTTTCAGGTCGCTTGCCCATTTTTTTAAGCTGCGTTGTTTATCTTTTTATTTTTGAGGTGTAGGATTTCATTATATATGCAGGATATTAGGCTCCTATCAGCTATATGGTTGCCAAATATTTTCTCCTATTAGGTAGGCTGCCTTTTTACATTCTTGATAATATCCTTTGAGGTGTAAAACTTTTTAATTTTGTGAGATCCCATTTATCTATTTTTTCTTTTGCTGCTCATGCTTTGGATATGAAGTTCATGAAACCATTTCCCCTTACAAATTCCTGTAGATGGGCTCAATTATGTCTTCCCTGTACATGGCTCATCTGTCCCTTTTATTTAAACTTATATTTGGTACTGGAATTTGTAAGTGTATGTCCAAAGACTTAAGTCTTTAGGCTGTCCGTGTGCCAGGTGGGCCCGGTACTTTACCAGAGATGCAACACCTACTCTACATCTCATTGGACTCACCCAGAACAACTGGCGGGGAGATGATGGTGGACAATGGGCATCCCTGAGAAAGGAAAGAGACTGCAGCTGCAGGCAAGGTAGTCCCATCCATCATCCCCATGGGATATAAACCCCCTTTCAATTGAAGGTGGAGTGTATGTCACCATTCCAGAATCCTCTGGATTGGGGGAAGAGCTATGGACTAGAGTGGACTTACTGGTATTCTACTATGGACATATTGTGATTCTAGCAATAGAAGAAATTACAACATTAATGTGGAGCCAGTGGCCACTGGAGGCTCTGGGGCAGGGAGAGGGAAAAACAGTTATAATATGGGGGCTTTTTCAGGACTTGGGAATCGCTTTGAGTGATGTTGCAATGACAGTTATAGTCCATTTTATATCATCACATAACATGCAGAACTGTGTTGGAGAGAGTGTGGTCTACAATGTGAACTATGGTCCATGCTGAATGGCAAAGCTCCAGGATGTGTAAATCTGTTGTGGGTGATGTGTCACACTATTGAAGGATGTCCTTCATTATTACTATATATCCATTTCTATGTAAAGAATAGTAAAGAATATGATAAGGAACTTCAATTATGACATTCAGGGTCATCTTGAGCCTCTATTTCCATAAATAAACATTAAATGTTACATTTCATAACTGAGTTCTTATAAAGACCAACATATTAATATATATTAAAACATTTTCTTTGACCCAAAATTCAGTATTCCCTTCTGATTTTAAAGGACATTAAAACATTTTCTTGTGATCCTAACACTGTGCATTCTGAGCCTAGTGGATTAGTCAGCCCAGTTAAGGCAGTCTCATATAATTGGAAGTGTGTTCTATTAAGTTTCAGACAAGGTTTCTGGTCTATCTGTCGCAAATAACAGATCTACCAAGGTGCATGTTTCCCTGAGGTAGTTTGAGTAGACAGCAGAGGATAAGAAAAACATATTTAGTAATCCCTCCACCTGAAATGGAACTCAAAGCAAGCTGGGACATGTGAGTCAAACTTGCCTTCTTCTCCAGAAGATTAAGACCAGAATGTCCCTGAATCAACCACCCTTGACTTCTGCAGCCCTGACACAGGGTGGAGAGACAAGAATCAGCAGCAGCCATCAGAATGAGGTGTTTGCATCACAGATATTGACAACAGTGTGGTAAATACATTTTGGAAAATTATAAAATGGAAATAAGAAGGGAAATATTGGAGGAGTGTCAATAAATGAATGACACAGCAGACAAACTTCTAGAATCAAAAAGGAATAAAAGATAAGTACAATCGCCAACTATCTTAAGAAGAGGTTCCAAATTCCTAACCCTACCATTCCCAGTCACAAATGAGCATATCTGTTTATAAAACCTTTGCTTCTGACACTTTAAAAAAAGCAGTAAGCCATCATTTTCTCCAGTGATATCCCCTCTACTCAGGAGGAGAAACTATCTGCTGGAATCCCCTGAAATTGTTTCATCTTTTCATTAATTAGACCATCATATATAGAACTGGCATTTGCAGAAATCTAAAAACCGAGTTAGTTTAAATGTCAAAGTGAATCAGAATCAAATTGGATGGAAAATAGCTCACAGATTATTCAGCTCTTATTCTTAGCCTGGCTGGCAGCTTGAGTAGGCATGGAGAATCCCTGACAGGCTATGGTATAGAGCAATTTCAAAGAGAAGCCAGACATCTACAGTAGGAAACCTGTCTGTCCCGACCCGCGGGAAAAATCAACTGAGACTCCAAGTTACCCAGCGAAGGAATGAGGCATAGACACGTGTAAGAAAATGGCTGTGCACTTTATTCTACTAACATAGCTCTTCCGTTGCTCTGCTGCGAGGGTTACAATCAGCTCTTTTATAAGCAGGGAAAGGGGAAGTGCATTAAGGCTTAGGTGTCGATACATGATTGGGTAATTTGAGTTGCTAGGCGTGGTAGAGATGG
>JAQZBX010040702.1:0-22585 GCA_029593785.1 Cabassous unicinctus | reverse complement strand
AAACGGGTGCTCTAGCCATTGCGCCACCCCCGCTTCCTGCCGTGAGGTTGCTGCATCAGCCCACCGCACCGCTCAGGCCGGCGTGCCCTCACAAGGAGGCCTCGGGATGCGAACCCGGGCCTCCCATATGGTAAACGGGGGCTCTATCCACTGAGCCACACCCGCTTCCCTCAATGTGTTCTTGATGTCATTTATCTCTTTAACTATATTGTCTTTCAACTCATTAATTTGATTTTGGAAATTTGTGCTCATCTTCCTGATTAGGTCTCTCAAATTCTGCATCTCTTCTGGGACTTTGATGTATTCCTTTTCTTGGGCCATGTCTTGTATTTTCTTAGTATGGCTCATAATTTTTTGCTGGTGTTTAGGCATCTGGTTAGGATGTAGTTTACTCAGATGCTCAATCTCTTTCTCTTTTATCAGGATTTAGTGGCAGAAGGCTGTGAGTTACCACAGCTCTTTGATTTTGGGCTCAACCTGGATTGTTAGGATTGTCCTGCTGGTTGCTCAAAACTGGGCACTGGACCCAGTAATTGGTTGTAGAGTCACTTCCTAGGGTCTTGGGCAGGGAAGGTATAGAGGCCAGAAAAAGCCTCTCCTGCTTATTTTTAATTTTCTTGTGTGCACCTCCTTGGTCTGCCATGAGATGGCACTCTTTGGCATCTTTCATTTCAATGCCTGGTCAGAGTATGTATTTTGTAACACAGACCAGATCAGTGTGATAGAGCTTCCTGTCTGGAGGCTAGAAGCCTTGTAATTCAAACTTTCTCTGAGACAGTTCTCTAGCTTTCTCTGGCAGCCCCCTCCCTTTTCCCAGCTAGGAATATTTCCACTCCCCTCTGAGTCCTCAACAATCAGTCCCTGTTAGTAAAGGAGGAGATTGGGAGGTTTGTGTATCTTTAGCCCCTTGCAGGCTCCAAGGCAAACAATGGCCCAGCCCCACCCAGCCTGGAAGGGCTCTTGGGACACAGCAGACCAAATTTGTGAGTCAAAAGCTGAGTCAGCTTTAGGCTGTGTCCCTCTGGCTCCCCTTTCCTGGGGTGGTAGATCCCTAGAACCCCCTTTGTAGTCGCAGGCCCAGAGACCTGAGAGTTCTAAACAGCTCTTAGTGTGGGAGAGGGTGCCGGCAGCAGCCGCCGCCGCTGGTTCCAACTCACAGTTCTGTCGTTGTGATTTCCCTCTTTTGTCCCTCTCTCCTCTGGGTGGTGTGCAGCCTTCACTTGCTGTCCCAAACCCTAGAAGATCTTTTTCGGGGCTGTTTCAGCCTGTCCTCTAGGTACTTTTGTGGAGAAGAGATTCCCGTGTCTTACTAGTCCGCCATCTTCCCAGAAGTCCCAGAACTCCTCTCATTCTTGTGAAACTATTCTAACCCAGGCTCTTTGATGCTGGAGTTACTCTTCTTGGTAGAAATGTCTGTGTGTGGGTGTCACTGAAGAGATGTGACCTTGTCCTATGTTGGCTATAAGCATTCCTAGGTGAGAGGACTATTAGGGAATGGGATATTTTTCTTGTGTATCATTCCATTCCTGTGGTTTCTTTCTGTTTAAGCAAATTGAAACTACATCTTTGCAATATACCACCAAAAGGGTAACACAGTCAATAGCTTCTACAACAATGACAAGATAAACAACAATTCAAAGCTTAAGTCCCTCAGGTGGTAAATACATTAATAAACAAACAAAATGCAATGAAGGAATCGATGGAGTAAAAGTGGGATCTTTGGGAGAAAATGTTGGTAACCTTGGCAAGCATGTGAGGGAGATATTTTGACTATGGTTGATGGCTTCTCTGCTTTTGCAGAAAGAAATGAGCTTGACAAGGAGATTGGATTTGGAGCAATGTGGTGACACAGGGAAAGCCATTCATATTGGAAATCACTTTCCCAGAGCTCCTTCCTAACCATGTGGCCTCTCTCTTCCTACACTGTCTCTTCTACACACCTGTTCTTCAGGTAATTCCTTTCTTCTGCCCCTTCTCTTAGACTTTACAGAAGTTATGTATAGGGGTTGGGCACACAGGCTTTGGAGCCAACCTGCCAGGATTTGTATCCCAGCTCTGCCACCTACCAGATGTGAGACGTGGGCATGATATTTAGTGCCTTAGTTTCCTCATCTGTAAAATGGGGGAAATAACTATCTACTCTATAGAATCACTGTGAGTTAATACACAAACACACTTAAAATAGTCCCTGGCATAGAGTGAGTGCTCAATAAATGGTACCTATTTCATTGCTATATTGTCATTATTATTGTGCAGGACCTAGAGCCCTGAGCTAGAGTAACAGATATAGACGTCTGCAGCCCTTACAGGAGGAAGTCTCTAAAGAAGCATTTTTGGAGGAACCAGGAAGGGTGAGTGGTCTTTGGCCATCAGTGAGAAATTCTGTGGAAAGGAAGTAGATTGGAAGGTTCGGGTATCTCTTTAAACAAGGTAGGTTCTGTCTCGCTGCTGATTGGCCTGGTAGATGCAGATTGCCCCTGGTAAATGGGGCTTTGTCTGGGGGAGGGTCAGCAGGCTTCCAAGGGGGGGCTTTCATCCACCTTTCCGGCAACCATTCCTCAAGACTCTCCCAGACCACCATGTGTGACACGAAAGCTTTCCTTGTTCCCAAGCCTGACACTTCTGCTGCGACACTGTGGCCATTCCCTTAGCTATGCTATGATGTGGACAATACATGACACTTCCCTTTTGCCCATAATTTCTCCTAACCCCCTGAGCAGACCATAGACCCTTATATATCTCAACAGAGCAAATAGAAGTGTAGAGGTAGGTGATTCCAAGGTGGAGGATCCAGCTCATTGATGAACCCAGATTCTCTCCATCATTCTGGTCTGCCACCTTGGTATCAGCAAGCGTGTTTGCTCCCTGATGGTTGCAAGATGGTGGTAGCAGTAGCAAAAGGCAGCAATGTCTAGAAGCAGGAAAGGAAAGAGATTTCTCTAATTCATTTCTCTCTGCAGCTTGGGAAATTTCCCCATTTAGTTCCATTGGACAGGATTGGGTCACAGGTCCATGCGCTAACTACAAGGAGGCTGGGAAATTGAGTATCTGAAATTTCAGCTCTCCTTGAAATGTGGGGAGGGCCCTGCTGGAAAGAAATAAAGTTAAGAAAATGGCTGTTAGGCTGGCAATAAAAAGTGTTAGTAACATAGTGTAATACCACTTCTTGTTATATGATTGCTTTACATTCTACACTTGAGCAGATTAACATGTCTTGTTGAGACAAACTTTATTTACTTTAAGTTGCTACTGTCTGCAAACAAATCTTTCTGTCTCTCACTGACCCTCCATCAAACTTAGTCCTGATTCAATGTTGCCAGAGCTAGGGAGACCAATGTGTCTTCTTCTCCTAGGCTTCTGTTGAATTTGTAGTCCCCTAAGAGCCAATATAATTTAATTAATCTAATAAAGGACAGCACAGGAAAAGGCTGCTATTGTGTTGCAATGCTCAAGGGGTGGCCTTGTATTTGCTTATTTTTTAAAAAAAAATTTGATTAAAAATCCAATTAAACAAACAGGTTACAATGTCTAATTATCATTAATCTCAGAGAAGATAATTTTCATTCACTTATGAAAAAAATAGTCCAGTATCTTATCCAGCCTTGCATTACAGAAGTAAATTCACCAAGGAGCTCCTGTTTGTCTCTCGCCAAGGTTCTATTCTGTCCCAATATTAGAAGATTTAACTTTTTTAAAATACATATTTTCCAATTCTTTGATCTGTCATTTTTTGCTCAAACTTAAAAAAAATAATTATTTTGTTTAACAATGCATACTGGTTGTAAAAAAGATACAGCTATATAACATTATAGAAAGTAAAAGGTGAAAGTGCCCCTTCCCCCTCCCATCTCTCAGACTCCCTCATCCTGACATCCCTCTTCCCAGAGTTGTCCACAGTTAACAATTTTGTTATTGCTCTAGGCCTATAGAGATATACATATTCCCCTATAAGGTTGTGTGTATCTTAATTGTATAATACATTGTACAACTTTCTTTTTTCATTTAACAATATATCATGCAAACTTTCCATAGCCTTATGTACTGATCTATTTAATTCTTTTTCATCATGATTAACTCATGTGTAAACAGGACCTTTGAAGATGTTGTTAGTTAAGGTGTCCAGACTAATTGAGGGTGGGCTTTAATTCAATACAGCTGAAACCCTGTTAAGCAAAGGAAATTGGTCAGAAAAAGGTCATGGTGAAAAGTCAGAAGCCGAAAGTCAGTGCGACCCAGCGCGGAAAAGAGATGACATTGCCATGTGATAGAAAAGTCAAGGACCCAAGGATCGCTGGCAACTAACCCCAGAACACCACAGTCTTTAGGGAGAAAGCATCATCTTGCTGATGCCTTGATTTTGGATTTCTCCTCACCTCAAAACCATGAACCAATAAATTCCATTTGTTTAAGCCAACCTATTTTTTTAAAGTATTTTTTATTTGAGAAGTTGTGCATTAACAAAACAATCATGCACACCATACATGATACACGTACATCGTCCCACCACCAACAGCTTACAGTGTTGTAACGCATTTGTTACGAATCATGAAAGACCATTGTCATATTACTGCTGTCTATAGTCCGTAGCTTGTATTTGGTATATTTGCCCCACAAACCATCCTATTATTAACACCATGTATTGGCATTGTATATTTATTATAGTTCATGAAGAACATTCTCATATTCATACTGTTAACCACAGTCCATCATTCACCACTGGGTTCACTGTGTTATATGGTCCCCTGCCTTGGACAACCCATCCAAAGTGTACACCAATGGCTCTCAGTTTCATCACAGAGTTGTGCTGTCATCAGCACAGTTCATTTCATAGCGTTTTCATTCCAAGACCCTGGCAGTCACGGATGTGGGAATCATCAGTGAAACGATTTGAAACCAGCTTTGATTTCAGAGGAAAAATTGGTGAACTTGATCGATAAGCTAAATAATGATGACAATGTAGATGGCCTCCTTGTTCAGCTGCCTCTTCCAGAGCACATTAATGATAAAGATCTGCAAGGCTGCTTCTCCAGACAAGGATGTTGATGGCTTCCATGTAATTAATGATGGGAGAAGTATTCTATGGTCCCCGCTACCCCTTTGGGTGTGGTGGGAAATAAACTGGAATTCCAACCTTAGGGAAGAATGTGGTTGTGGCTGGAAAGTCAAAAACGTTGGAATGCCCATTGTGATGTCACTACACACAGACGGGGCCCACAAAGGTCCTGGAGGTGATGCCACTGTTACAATATCTCATTGCTACACTCCCAAAGAACAGCTGAAGAAACATACACTTCTTGCAGATATTGTGGTGTCTGCCGCAGGCATTTCAAATCTGATGACAGCAGATATGATCAAGGAAGAAGCAGCACTCGCTGATGTGGGAATAAATAGAGTTGAAGATCCCATAACCACCGAGCCCAAGTTGGTCAGAGATGTGGATTTTGGAGGAGTTAGGAAGAAAGCAGGTTACATCACTCCAGTCCCTGGGGACATCGGTCCATGACAGTGGCGATGCTAATGAAGAATACCATCATTGTGCTGAAAGGCCGCCATCGTATTCTCTGATTTTTCTCCAGCACCTTCGGGGTGAGATGTGTTTACTGAGGAACCGCTGTTTCTTTCTCTAGTGCAGCAGGGTCGGGTATTTGAGTAAGAAGAATGAGGTCGCCAAGTACCCTCCCAGGGTGGAGAGAAGGTAAAAAGCTGCGGTAGACGACATCTTAGCCACCGTGCAGAAAGCCCCCCACCTCTGGGCCCTCTGAACTCCGCTGCGGTGGTCCCAACGGCGGCTGCCGGAGGTGTGCTGGCCCCCAGCTGCTGCCAGGCGTGCAACCAAGCCAACCTATTTTATAGTATTTGTTTTAGTAGCTGGGAAACTAAAATGATCTCCACCCTTTATTTTTTCCATACAAAAGAGCAGCCCTTTACTAACACTATGATGACTTTTAAAAGAGTTTTTAAAAACAGCTCTAATGAAATTTACTAATGCCAAAGTCTTGAGAGAGCACAACCTTCTCTACCTCAGAATTGGTAGAAGAGGACTCTATCTCTGATTTTATAATGGTGATGATTATGGGGCCTTCTACTTGTGTTTATGCATTTTAAAATACTTTCCTATTAAGGATCTCATTTAAACTTCATAAAATGATATTTGTTCCGGAAGTGTCTACAGATTCTCCTGATAACACTATTTTTTTGGTAACAAAGTCTTTGGAATGACCCAAGAACAACTTGATAATGTTATTATTACACAAAAAATCATTATTTAATAAAGATGAAAATTAATAGTTCCAACATTATGCCATACTCAGCTTTGAATATAGGTTTCCTGAATACATCCTGATGTTTCTCATTTCCAAGCTTCAAAATACATGAAGAAAAACTGACAGAATTAAAGGGAGAAGGACAATTCCATAATTATAATTGTAGAATTTAACATCCTTTTCACAGCAATTGATAGAAAACTAGACAAAAAACCAGTTATGGTTTGGAAAATTTGAACATCACTGTCAACTACCTTGTCTGATTGATACTAATAGAATATTATACCAGGAACTGCAGAACACACATTCTCTTCAAATGCTCATCAAGATAGGCCATAAACCTGGACCTAACACAAGTCTCAATAAATTTAAAGTAAATTAAATTATATAAAATATATTCTCTGAGTGCAGAATAATTAAATTAAAAAATTAGTAACAGTAAGATATCTAGGAAAACCTTGAATACTTAGAAATTAAATAGCACACTTCTAAATAATGGGTCAAAGTAGCAATCAAAGGAAAATTAGGAAATAACAAAAAACATG
Source organism: Cabassous unicinctus (assembly GCA_029593785.1). Taxonomy (NCBI): domain Eukaryota; kingdom Metazoa; phylum Chordata; class Mammalia; order Cingulata; family Chlamyphoridae; genus Cabassous; species Cabassous unicinctus. The sequence goes on along the minus strand of JAQZBX010040702.1, from coordinate 15,777 downwards.
TCAAAATTTGTTAGATGAAACTAAAACACTATTTAGAAGGAAAGAGATACTTTTAAATGCTTATACCAATGACCTAAGGTTGTACCTTATAAGAAGATAGAAGAGGAACAAAGTAAACCCAGAATGAATAAACTAATAAAGATAAAAGCAGAAGTCAATGAAATAAAAAATAGATAATTAAGGAAAGTAACATTAAAAAGTCAGTTCATTGAAACAATCAACAAAATTGCCAAATCTCTAGTGAGAATGATCAAAGAAAAAAGAAACACAATGACCAATATCAGGAATTAAATCAGAGTTATTGTTACAGCTTCTCAGGCATTAAAAATGTAATACATTATTTAAAAACTTACGGCAACAAGTTGAACAAGTTATATGAAATCAACTTCAGTTTCTTAAAACATACAATTCAGCTAAATTAACTCAAGATGAAATAGAAATTCTCAATATAGGGATAACAATGGAGAAATTTAATACATTATCAAAAATCTTCCCACAAATAAAACACCCTCCAGGCCCAGATGGTTTCACTGATGAATTCTATCAAACATTCAAGAAAGAAATAAAAACTAACCTTGGGAAGCAGATGTGGCTCTACCAGTTGGGCACCGGCCTACCACACAGGAGGTCCCGGTGCCTCCTAAAAGAAGATGACCAGATACCGCCCCCTGCTGCAATGAGCTAGATGCCGCTCCGCTGAAATGAGGTAGACGCCACCCCCACCACTATAAGCAGATGCCACAAGCCAGCAGATGCCACAGCCTGTGGGGAGCAGATGTGGCTCAGGCTGTTGGGTACTCGCCTTTCATGTGGGAGGTCCCGGGTTTGGTTCCTGATGCCTCCTGGAGAAGGAGAGTAAGCAATTAGAAGACAGATGAGAGAACCATCTGGGGGTGGGGGGGAATAAATAAAAGAAAAATAAAGTAAATAAATAAGTCTTAAAAAAAATACCCAATCTTATATAATCTTTATGAGGAAATAGAAGAGAGAATATTTCCCCAGTCATTTCATAAAGCCAGCATAAGCCTGACACCTGAACCTAAAAAAGACATTACAAAAAAAGAAAGTTATGGATCAATATCCTTCAGTAATGTTGATGCAAAATCCTTAGTAAAAAATCAGGAAAGCAAAGCCAACAATATATAAAAAGGGTAATACATGACCAAGTACAGTTTATCCCAGGAATTGAAGATTGATTTAATATTAAAAATTCCATCAATGTTTCTTTTTCCCTACCAGGCCTGCAACTCTCCATTTCTACCAAGGGAGATGGGTGGGTAGAGTTTACCAGTTTTGTCCTTACAGGTTCAAAACACTCCTCCCTCACCCAAAGAGACCAGGGTAACTGGAGGTCACCAGTAGGGAAATCCCATCACACTCCTTCCTCACCAAGAAACATCTGATGGTCCACCCTGGGGAAACTCCTTTTGCCCCATCAGGCAGGGAACAGTGGAACCAGATAAACCAAGTGGATGAAAATAACTTCACAAAATCTCTGAAAATGGAAGTGCCGTATTATCACAGCCCACATAAGAAGGCCAAGACCCACATGCTAAACCTAAACAGGGTGGCTGACTGCTCAAATAAAAGATTTAAATAGGACCCAGAGTCTCCTATTGTAACAGACAAAATGTCCTGGATATAATTGAAAATTAGTCATTGTACCAAGAACCAAGAAAATCACAGTTTGAATAAGAAAAGATAATCAACTGACACTAACGCTGAGATAAATCAGACTTTAAAGTAGCCATTGTAAAAATGTTTCAAGAATCAATTATAGGGGAGTGGGTGTGTCTCAAGTGGTTGAGCGTCCACCTCCCACATGGGAGGTCCCAGGTTTGGTTCCCGTGCCACCTGAAAAAACTAAAACAAGCAAGGGCAAATGAGGAAGCCAACTTGGGGGAGCCAATGTGGCTCAGTGGTTGAGCGCCTGCTTCCCAGGTATGAGGTCTTGGGTTCAATCCCCAGTACCTTCTTAAAAAAAAAAAAGAACTATAAATTCTCTTGAAGGAATTGGATATCTCATCAAGACATAAGTTATAAAAGAGAACCATATGAAAATTATAGAACTGAAAAATACAATAACAGATATAAATAACTTGCTGGATGGCTCAATAGTAGATTGGAGATGAGAGAGAATAAAAACAGTGAACTTTAGAACAGAACAAAGGAATTCACCCAATATGAACACCAGAGAATAAATAGACTAAAATTATAAAAAATAAAGAGCGCTTCAGTGATCTGCAGGACAATAGCAAAAATGCCAACATTCATAGCATGAGTCCTAGAAGAAAAGAAAAAGAGTGGAGCTAAAAGAATATTTGAAGACATAATGGGTGAAAACTTCCCAAATTTTGTGAATGATATAAACCTATAATCCAAGAAGCTGAACAAACTCCCATGATAAACCCAAAGAAATCCATGCCAAGAGACATAACTAAACTTTTGAAAATGAAAGATAAAGAAAAAAATCTTGAAAGCAGCCAGAGAGAAACAATAGATTGCATAGAGGGGAACACCAATTTGAATGACAACATAGTTCTTATCTGAAACTATGGAGGTCAGAAGGACATGTCATTAAAAAAAAAGAAGGACATGTCATAATATTATTAAAGTGCTGAAAGGAAAGGTCAGTCAACCATGATTTCTAGATCTAGTGAAATTATCATTCAGGGATAGGGTGGAAAGAAGACCATTGTCAGATCAAGGAGAACTGAAAAATATATGTGGTCAGCTGACCTACCCTTAAAGACTGACTAAAGGATTTTCCTTTAATAGGAAAGAAATGATAAAAGAAGGCATCCTGGAGCATCAGGAAGGAAGAAGGAAGATAGGAAAGAACAGAAATAGGGATGCATACAATAGACTATCCTTTTCCTCATGAGTGTTACAATCCATATTTGATGATTTAAAAACAATTACAATACCATTTATTATCCAAAACAATGATATTTGAAAGTGGTCAAAGTAGAGGGACCTAAATGGAAATGAGATTTCCACACTCAAAAATGTTGACACCAGGGAAGCGGGTGTGGCTCAGTGGATAGAGTCCCCGTTTACCATATGGGAGGCCCGGGTTCGCGTCCCGAGGCCTCCTTGTGAGGGCACGCCGGCCTGAGCGGTGCGGTGGGCTGATGCAGCAACCTCACGGCAGGAAGCGGGTGTGGCGCAATGGATTGAGCACCTGTTTACCATATGAGAGGCCCCGGGTTCACTTCCCGGCGCCTCCTTGTGAGGGCAGGTCGGCTTGCGCGGCGCCGTGGGCTGATGCGGCAAGACCTCACAGCAAGGGGGAGATAAGCAGACACAGAGAAGACACGCAGCGAATGGACACAGCAGCACAAGCAGCAAGGGGGGGATAAATAAAATAAAATAAATAAATCTTAAAAAAAAAAAATGTTGACACCAGTAGATGTTATAAGTCTCATATTTGTGTATTAAACTATCCAGGGAAACCACTATAAAAACCAGATAAAGATATGAATTCAAAAACAATATAAGTAAGGCAAGATGGAATTCTAAACCATATTCAAGTTATACACATGAAGTCAAACAAAAGAGAAAAAGAATAAGAACTAGAGGAGACAAATAGAAAACAAGGATTAAAATGGTGATTTTATGTGGTAATATATCAACAATTACTTTAAATGTAAATGGTCTGTTTCACCACTAAAAAGAGAGGTTGGTAGAGTGAATACATTCTTTAAAAAACCATGACTCAACTATATGCTATTTACTTCAAATTCCATGACAAGCATAGGTGGAAAGTAATAGGATGGAAAAAAATATATTATGCAAACAATCACAAAAAGCAGGAGTGGCTAAATTAATATTTGATAATGTCAATTTCTGAGCAAAGAAATTTACTACAGACGAGGGATTGGTTTAGTTTGTGAAAGGCTGCCCAGCAGTATACCAGAAATGGATTGGCTTTTACAATGGGGATTTATTAATTTAAAAGCTTACAGATCTGAGGCCATGAAAATGTCCAAATCAAGGTATTGTGAGGACATGCTTTCTCCCTGAGCTGCAGCTGTGAGCAATCAGGCACATGGTGGCATCCTCTCCTCTGGGCCTTGTAGCTTTCAGCTTCTGGCTAAAGTGGCTTCCTCTCAGCTTCTGTGTACCATTGATTTCAGCTTCTGTCTCCTAGGGACTTCACTTTCAGTTTCTCTGTCTCTGCAGCTTTTATCTCTTTAAGCAGCTTTTTATTCCTCTGTTTATGAAGGACTCTGGTAAGATGATTAAGACCCACCCTGGGTCACACAATCTAATCAAAGGCCCTTAACCAGGAAACAGATGTGGCTCAAGCAATTATGCTCCTGTCTACCATATAGGAGGTCTAGGGTTCGATTCCCAGGGCCTCCTGGTGCAAGGCAAGCTGGCCCATGCGGTGAGCTGGCGCAGCAAGATGATGCAACAAAGAGAGACACAGAGGAGAGACAATAAGAGATGTAGCAGACCAGGGAGCTGAGGTGGAGCAGGAAATTGAGCACCTCTTTCCCACTCCGGAAGATCCCAGGATCGGTTCCCAGTGCTGTCTAAAGAGAAGACAAGCAGACAGAGAAGAACACAGAGAGCAGACGGTGAGTGCAAAAACAAAGGGGCGGGGGGAGGCATAAATAAATAAAATAAAGCTTTAAAAAAAAAACAAACGAAAAACATAGGCCCTTAACTGAAGTAATTTAATCAAAGGTCCCACCTGCAATAGGTTTACATGCACAGGAATGGATTAACCCTAAGGATATGATTTTCTGGGGTCCACAAAAGCTTTGAATTACTACAGGATACTACATAATGATGAAAGAAAATCCACCAGGAAGACATACTGATCCTCACTGTGCATGCACCAAATGATAGGGCCTCAAAATACAGAGAACAAAAATTGGTAAAGCTGAAAGGAGAAATAGACAAATCCACAATTATGTCCCCTCTCAGCAACTCAACAATGAAATCAACCAATAGGATCTAATTGACATATATATAGAACACTTCTCTCAAAAATACCAGAAAACACTTTTTTCTCAAGGACTCATTGAAGACTCAGCAAAATTGACTATATTCTGTGCCATAAAACAAATCCCAACAAGAATTGAAATCTTACCAAATGTGTTCTCTGACCATAATGGAATAAAACTAGAAATCAATAGCTGAAAGGCAACAGACAAATCCCTAAACCTGTGGAAATTAAACAATACACTTCTAAATAATCCATGAGTTAAAAAGGAAGTCTCAAAGGAAATAAAAAAATATCTTAAACTGAGTGAAAATGAAAACACAACACAACAGTATGACTGACAAAAACAGAGAAGACGAAAATCCTAGTATCAGGAATTAAAAAAAGGGGATATTGCCACAGATGCTGATCTATTAAAAATGTAGTCAGAGAGAGACATCAGCAAGATGGTGGAGAAAGAAGTTCTAAAATCCCACCCTACCTCCCCAACAGAAACATTAAAAAACAAGCAGAAATGGGCAGAACCAACTTTTTCAAAACTTTGGAAAACTTTCAAAGATTTATAGCAACCAAGCAAATGCCGAATCAAGAAAAAGACAACTTTAAAATGGTAGGAAATCCTTAAGGTGCTTTTACTAGCATATCCCTCCAGATGGGCACAGTGGCAGCTTACACTCCCAGTTTTGGAGGGAAAGACCCCACATTATTTGCATATTAGGGTATCTATCTATCTATCTATCTATCTATCTATCTATCTATATTCCAATCTGTTAGGTGACAACCTGAAGAACTGATTGAAAATGTTCATCTCTGTCCCAGAACTCACTGTAGATAGAGAAATACCAGGTATGGCTGCTAAAACACAGTAAGAAAAAAATCAAATTGCAGCTTCCTGGGACAAAAGATTATGTGGTTGAGATATACAATAGAGCTCCTTGGGATCAGGAAAGTCTGTAGAGAATTTCCTGGGCAATTGGGGGCATTCAGAGTAACTGGGGATATGGGGGCAATTTATAAGACCATATGCATGTCCATGGCAAGACATACAATCAGAAAGGCTTGAGAGAAATTTAAGTCTATGTTGGACTGTTTTTTAGGTTCAGTGAAGGCTGGCTGAACACTGAAGGAGTGCCCCAATTCAGAGCCAATTAAGCTGCAACACAGTCAGTCTGCAAAGACTGGGGGAGATAGGCTCTTTTGTTTGTTAGCTCTTGACATTCAAGGAAATGTCTGTAATAATTTTAGCTTAATACAAATTAAAGGAGCAGATACTTCAGTAATCACACACGTCAAGGAATACAATCTTTGCATAAATAATTTGGAAAATCACTAAACAAATAGACCACTACAGCATTCAACAATAAGAAAAAAAATAGAGAAAGGGGAGAAAATGACTTCCAGAGTTAACACATTAAAATATTTAAATGGTCAGATTTCCACAAAAAACACAAGGCATATGAAGAAATAGGAAGTGATGGCCCATTCAACAGAATGAAATAAAGCTACAGAAATCATTCCTGAGGAAACTGGGACATTAGAGTTAATCAGTGATTATTTCATTTTTCATTCTGCTTCTCAGTCTGAATGCAAAGAATGTAATGATTATTTACAACTCTTGTAAATAAGCTCAATGAACTAAAGGAAAGCATGGACTAAGAACTAAAAGAAATCAGGAAAAATGACACAAAAACAAAAGAAGGAATTCAAATAGAGAGATAGAATTTTAAAAAAGAAACCAAATAGAAATTCCAGAGGTGAAAAGCATAATAACTGAAAACATTCACTAGAGTAGTTCAGCAGCAGATCTGAATAGGCAGAAGAAAGGATCAGCAAAGTTGAAGACAGGACAATTGAAATTATTCAGTCTGTGGCATAGAAAGAAAAAAGAATGAAGAAAAGTGAACACAGCCTAAAGGACCTATGGATACCATGAGTCATACCAACATATGCATTATGGAAGTCCCAGAATGAAAGGAGAAAGAGAAAGTGGCAAAAAGAATATATGAAGGAATAATGGCTGAAATTGGTGAAAGACATGCAAAAGACTCCATGAAGTGCAAATAGGATACATTCAAAGAGATCCACACCAAGGCACTATGAAAACTGTCAAATGCCAAATGCAGACAGAGAGTCCTAAAAGCAGCAAGAGAGAAGTGACTCATCAGGTACCAGCAATCATTAATAAGATTAAGTGCCAATTTCTCACCAGAGACCATGGAGGCCAGAAGGCAATAGTATGATATATTTAAAGTACTAAAAGAAAAAGCTGTCAATCCAGAACTCATTAACTGAAAACCTATATCCACACTAAAACCAGCACATGAATATTTATAGCAGCTGTGTTCATAATTGGACAAAGAACTAAAGGGCATTTGGAAAATGATAGATAAATGCAAAAAAGAATATTGATAGACTGAAATTATGAAAAGGAACCAAACATAACTGAAAACTATAGTAACAGAAATAAAAAATTCTCTAGAGTGTTTCAACAGCAGATTGGAGCTGGCTGAAGAAGAATCAGTGAACTTGAAGATAAGACAATTTACATTATTTAGCTTGAGAAGCAGAATGAAAAATTAAGGAAGAAAAGTGAGCAGAGCCTGAGGAACCCGTGGGACACCATCAAATGTACCAATATGCACATTATCAGAGTTTCAGAAGGAGAAGAAATAAAGGGCAAAGAGAATCTTCAAAGAAATAATGGCAAAAAACTTCATAAATTTAATGAAATACCTGAAAATACATATCCAAGACACTTGTCAAACTCCAAACAGGATAAACCTAAGTAGGCGCACACTGTGACATATTATAATCAAACTGTTGAATGCTGAAGATAAGAATTCTGAGAGAGAAGCAATGTGTCACATACAAGGGAGCCTCAATAAGGTTAAGTTCCAATAGGTTATGAGAAACCATGTTGGCAAGAAGCAAGTGGGAGGACATATTTAAAGCGCTGAAAGAAAAAAAAATTGTCAACCAAGAAGTTGATATCCAGGAAAACTCTCTTTCAAAAATGAGGGAAGATTAAGACATTTCCAGATGAACAAAAGCTGAGAGAGTTTGTTACTACTAGACCAGGCCTACAAGAAACACTAAAGGAAGATCTGCAGGTTGAAAGGAAAGTATACTAGACAACAGATCAAAATCACATGAAGAAATAAAGCTCTCTGGTAAGGGTAACGACATGGGTAAATATAAATGCCAATACTATTTTATTTTTGGTTTGGATTTCTACTTTTTACTGCCTACAGCATCTAAAAGGCAAATGCATAATTTTAATGATAAGTCATTGGTTTTGTACTCGTATAAATATATAATTTGTGAAATTAATTAAAGGTGGGGGTGAAGGTGGGATATAGGAACATAGTTTATGTATATTATTGAAATTAAGTTGGTATCAAGCCAAATGAGATTGTTAAAATTTTAGAATGTTAAATTTAAGCCCCATGGTTACTACAAAGAAAAAAATCATAAAATATGCAAACTCGTAGAGTCAGAAAGTAGAGTACAGTTTACCAGGATTGAGGGGCACGGAGAATGGGGAGTTAATTCATAATGGATGTGGTGTTTCTATTGGGGTGATGGGAAACTTCAAGTAATGGATTGTGGTGAGGGTAGCACAATATTATGAATGTCCTCAAATTCACTGAATAGTATGCTTAGGAATGGTTGAGATGGGAAAGTTTATGTTGTATATATGTTTCCACAATTAAAAAAATATAAAAGGAAGATCAACTAAAGAGACAGCAACAATTAAATGTAATACACGATCCTGGACAGGATCTAATAATGGAGGAAAAAGGCTCAAAAGAACATTATTTAGATATAAGAAAAATTGCAAGCTTTATATCAATGTTAAATTTCTTGAACTTGATTACTGCAATTAAGGTCGTTACTTAAGTGAATATCCTTCTTCTTAGGAAATGTATGTGGAAGTATTAAGCTCAAGTAGCATGATCATACAAGCTCTCAAATGTTCAGAAAAACATAAATAAATAGATAAAATGACAGATTGGTTGGTAGATGGATGCAGAGAATGATACAACAAAATGTGGCAAAATGTTAAAATTGGTAGATCTGGATACCTGGGGATGGGAGTATGTTGGAATTCCTTGTATGGGATTTGTATTGTCTTTGTGACTGTCCAAGAAGTTTGAAAGTATTTTAAAATAAGAAGTTTAAAGAAAAAAAAAATCAAGTCCTTCAGATTTCAATTCAGTCATTGGTCATACTAGAAAAAAGAGAATTGCCATGGGTAGCATCAAATCATTTTATCTGAACTTAGAATATGATATATTGGTTTTATATCACCTTGACCTTCTAAATTACATTTGACTAAAGCTGATATTAACATTAGTTTGCAGATTCTGAACTTTCTCTTCAAATCTGACCATAAGGGATGGGGAAGAAACATTCCAGGATTATACTGAGTGAAAGGTATCTACTAACATGAATGTAAAACATTTGTTGAGTACTAACTACAAGCAAGGATCCTTGTAACATTTATGGAGTTCTAACCTCATGTGTCATCTCACTTCCTCCTTATAATGGCACTCTGAAGCAGATACTTTCATCTCCATTTAACACTTGAGGAAATGAGGCACCACATGGTTATCTTTTTTTTTTTTTTAAAGATTTATTTATATTTATTTTATTTATCCCCTCCTTGCTGCTTGTGCTGCTGTGTCCATTCGCTGCGTGTCTTCTCTGTGTCTGCTTATCTCCCCCTTGCTGTGAGGTCTTGCCGCATCAGCCCACAGCACCGCGCGAGCCGGCCTGCCCTCACAAGGAGGCGCCGGGAAGCGAACCCGGGGCCTCTCACATGGTAAACGGGTGCTCTATCCATTGCACCATACCCACTTCCTGCCGTGAGGTTGCTGCATCAGCCCACCGCACTGCTCAGGCCGGCGTGCCCTCACAAGGAGGCCTCGGGACTCGAACCCGGGCCTCCCATATGGTAAACGGGGGCTCTATCCACTGAGCCACACCCGCTTTCCACACATGGTTATCTTGATCGAGGTCCCACAGCTAGTAATTGAAGAAGCCAGGATTTGAACCTCGGCAATATGACCCCAGGATTCAGCAGTCAAACAGTGGATTTCTATAATCATCTTCTCTACTGTTTCTCTGGTGTTCTTATTTCTAAAACCTAATTCTCCTGGAGAATGCTATACTACTCCCTTATAGTGGGTGAAAGGTTTTTATAATTTAAATATTCAAAATTTTGAGGCAGCTACTGTGTGGGAAGACAAAGTAGGGAGAGATGTTAGTATCGTGGGGACATTTTATTAAAAATTGGATTTTCTCAATCCCTTCTAGAAAAAGGAGTTGGAAACTAATATTTTTGAATGCCCATTATATGCCAGGTGCTTTGTATATGTTTTCACATTTAATTCTTATAGGATAGAAAATATGTTGAATGATAAGATATTGCAAGCATTTCCTCTCCCCTCATTTCTAAGGGGGAAGGGGTCCTGCCACCTTGGTTGTGCAGGATCCAGGTGGACCTAAATGGAAAGAAAATCAAGGAGAGACTCAGTTTATCTCCTTCCGGTTTCTCACCCTTGGCACTTTTGACATTTGGGGCTGGATAGTTCTTTGTTGTGAGGGGCTGTCCTGTGCATTGTAGGATGGTTAGCAGCATCCCTGGTCCCCATTTGAGAATCACAGATCTAGCTGACTGTTAAAGGGTTGAGGCCTGGAGGGGAAAAGGGAACTGGACTAGACGAGAGGGGGGGTAGCTCTGGATGCTGAGGATAATTTTGGGGCAGAGAGAGAAAGGGGAATTTTTCTTGGAGCCATTGCTATGCTTCAGAGAGAAAATGAGTTAAGTCCCAAAAGGATTTTTAAAGAATTATCCAAAGAGCAGATTTTCTTCTTTATAATTTTCTTGAAAGATTAAATCAAGATTTGAGTTCTAAATTGTTTTTTTCTGACTCTTTCTTTGAATGTGATTCTGTGTTGAAACTGGATCACACAATAGGCATTTGTGCAGATTTTATATGGGTATTTATATAAATATTTATATAGTCTTTTTGTCAACTTTTTATTTTGAAATAATTTCAAGTTTACAGGAGAGTTGCAAAAATAATACAAAACTCATGCAGAGAACTACAACATACTCTCTCCCAGATACTCACATCCACCAATTTTAACATTTTGTCACATTTGCTGTATTATTCTCTCTCTCTCTCCTAAACATTTGAGAGTAGATTGTATAGATCATGCTCCTTGAACACATAATACTTCCATGTACATTTCCTAAGAAGAGGGATATTCACCTATGTAACTATTGTAAGTACAGTTATCAACTTTAAGAACTTTAGCATTTATATAAAGCTTAGAATCTATATTCCTATTTTCATATGTCTCAATAATGTCCTTTTGAGCCTTTTCTCCTCCATCTTAGATCCCATCCATGATCATGCATTGCATTTAATTGTCATTGTCTCTTTAGTTGCTCCTTTTTAAAAATAGTGGCAATATTTATAAAACATACTTTCACATCTCAACCATTCTCAAACATACCATTCAGTGGATTTAAGCACATTCACAATGTTGTCCTACTTCACCACCACCATTACCAGAACTTTCTCATCACCCCAAACAGAAACCCTGTACCCATAATGCATTAACTTCCCATTCCTCCTACCTGCTGCCTCTGCTAACCTGTTCTCTACTTTCTGTTCCTTTGTGTTTGCATATTCTATCTATTTTAGATGAGTGGAATCATACAATATCTATCTCTTTGTGTTTGACTTATTTCATTCGATATGATGTATTCAAGGTTCGTCCATGTTGTAGCATGTGTCAGAGCTTCATTCCTTTTTAAGGCTGAATAATATTCCATTGTATGTGTATACCACATGGAGTTTATCCACTCATCTGCTGATGGACATTTAGGTTGCTTCCACATTTTGGCTACTGTGAATAATGCTTCTCTGAGCATTGATATGGAATATTATAATAGTCTTTTGTATTAGAATAATCCCCATTTTTATAGACAATGGCCTTGATCTCTCAGAAAGGTCGGATTGCACATTTTACCATTCTGCCTCCCCTCTTCCCTCAGCCTTTACAGAAGAGATCATGCTTAGTTTTCTTGGGCTTATAAAAATAGTTGAATAAAAAGACACTTCCTTTTCTTTATATGATGTCATATATTACACTGAACATCTGACCATGATGAGATTCAGAGAGGTCTGTCTGCACATTTCCCATTGTAGCTGTAGCAAAGGACCACAAACTTAGTAGCTTAAGGCAAATTAAATTTATTATCATTCAGTTCTGTAGGTCAGAAGACCAAAATCAGTGTCAGTGGGCTGAAATCAAGGTGATGGCAAGGCTGGGTTCACTCTGGGGGCTCTAGGGGAGAAGCCATTTGCTTGCCTTTTCCTAGCTTCTAGAGACCACCTGCCTCCATTGGCTTGTGACCGCCATCACTCTGACCTCTGTTTCTGTCATCACATCTCCTTTCTCTGGCTCATCTGCCTCCTCTTAATTAGGACCCCTGTGATTACACTGGCTCCACCTGGATAAGCCAGGATTCTCTATCTCAAGGGCCTTAGCTTAATCACATCTACAAAGTCCCTTTTGCCACATAAGGTGACAGAGTCCCAGGTTCTGGGGATTAGGATGTGGCCCTCTTTTGGGGATCCATTATTTATTTCTTACATAGCCAGGGTGTGAAAAAGTGCAGTATGTGTGGTCTCATTCTGATTGTACACTTGAATTGTTCCATCTCGACTTGGTTTTTTAAAAACATGTGAAATCCTTAGGCTTAGCCAACATTTAATTTTCACATTAGAAAAGTGTTAAGGATTTAACCAAATAATAATATTGATGGAAACATGATAAAGTTTTTAATAAAAACCTAAGTTCCTCTTTAACCTCTTCCCTGGTAGTTAATTACCAGGTCCATTCAGAAGAACAGAGCAGTGTCTTTAGCAAGAGCAGTCATCTTCCTAAAACATATGATGAATCTAATAGTTAAATATATGGGATCAATCTTCTTTCAACAGTTTCAAAAGGATCCCACGCCCAACACAGTGCCCGGCACAAAGTATTCTTCCTTGAATGTTGGTTAAATGAATTGAAGACCACACGATCCCACATCAGGTTTTGTTAAAGTTGAAATGTGTTGGCAGGCCATGGGAATGGAAGCTAAGATATTTGTTACACAGGGATTTGGGGAGAATGTGATTTGACCTGTGCCATCTGACTTCTGGTGAAGCGCATCAGTTGGGTGTTAGAGCTGATGGTATTTCATTTCACTTCTTCCTCATTAAGAATATGCTGAAATCAGTGTTTCTGTGGCCTCTTCTCTTGACTTGCTTTTGTATTGGGCTTGACGAGGTGAAATCATGTATGCTGCAAAACTTGCTCCTTCTGGAAGTTCATTCATGGCAGAGAGGGAGCATAGCATAAGAGTTAAGAGCACAGACTCTGTAGTCAGATGGATGGTGTGTTCACACTCCACCATTGCCACTTGCTGAGAAGCCCTGGGCCACTTTTATGATATCCCTGAGCCTCAGTTTCCTCACCTGAAAGGGATGATAATAGTGCTTTTGAATCACAGGGTTGTGGTCCTTTAAGAACCATAAGAAATGAAGAGTGACTGCCCAGCACTTAGTGACCATTTAGTAAATGGGAGCTAACATTTGTTCTATTGACTCATCTCTTAACCAGTAGGGTGATAAAATGGGTCTTTCAGCACTTTCCTGCATTTGTGACTATTTTGAGTGAAAACAGGAGACTTTTGGGGAAGAACTTATTTAGACAAGAGAATATTTGTGTTTCAGCAACTTTTTGGAAAGAGGTAGGTGTAAATAGGTAAGAAAGTGTATATCTCGGGAAGCGGGTGTGGCTCAGTGGATAGAGCCCCCGTTTACCATATGGGAGGCCCGGGTTCGCGTCCCGAGGCCTCCTTGTGAGGGCACGCCGGCCTGAGCGGTGCGGTGGGCTGATGCAGCAACCTCACGGCAGGAAGCGGGTGTGGCGCAATGGATTGAGCACCCGTTTACCATATGAGAGTCCCCGGGTTCGCTTCCCGGTGCCTCCTTGTGAGGGCAGGCCGGCTCGCACGGCGCCGTGGGCTGATGTGGCAAGACCTCACAGCAAGGGGGAGATAAGCAGACACAGAGAAGACACGCAGCGAATGGACACAGCAGCACAAGCAGCAAGGGGGGGATAAATAAATAAAATAAATAAATCTTAAAAAAAAAAAAAAAGTGTATATCTCATACGTACAAACTACTAACAAATACAACAAAGGAAAAGGTACTGCCTGATTCCCAGCCTTCACTCAAGGCTGATGGATTAGCGTGGAGTGAGTATAACAATCTGCAAATATTTTCTGAGCTCCTACTGTGTGCAGTACATGAATATGAAAAATGTTAATGGTAATTTGTGGGGAAATATGGTTGTTTTGTACTTTGTAATTTTTGGGTATTTTTTCAGTTCTTCAAATAATATATACATATTTTTTTAATGGACCTTTTTTTTTATTGTGGGTAAAAATCAAATTTTTCACAATACAAACAAATATTTATAAAATGATATATAAATACATATGCATATATGTGCATTTGTTTACATAAATGTTATTTTATATATATATATATGTATTTTTAAAGGTGCTAAGGTTACCTAAATATTACTCAGAAATTACAGGGATTCCCATGTTCACCACCTCCCACACCTCCAACAACATCCCACACTACCATCCTTCATCTGTGTGACAAAACACCCGCAATGGATATACACATCCTGGGGCCTTGCCACCAAGCATGGACCACAGTTCACATCATAGACCACACTCTGTCCCACACAGTTCTGCATGGTATGTGCTTATGGAAAATGGCCTACATCCGTCACCGCAACGCCACTCAGGACAACCCCCAAGTCCCAAAAAAGCCCCTGTATTTCAACTGCCCCTCCTCTCCCTGCCCCAAAAACGTCCAGTGGCCACGGCTCCACCTCACTGTTACAATTTCTTCCATTGCTTGAATCACAATATGTCTACAACAGAACACCTTCAAGTCCACTCTAGTCCACAGCTCCTCCCCCAATCCTAAGGGGGCTGGGATGGTGATGTCCACTCCACCTCCAAGTGAGAGAGGGCTTATATCCCGTATATACTGTGGATGGGATTATCTTGCCTGCAGCTGCAGGCCCTCTCCATTCCTTGGGATGGCCGTTGCCCATCGTCATCTCCTCGCCAGGCCACTTGGATGAGTCCATTGAGCTGTAGGGTAGGAGTTGCAGCTCCAACGAGATTCCAGGCACAGCTGGCACATAGGTAGGCCAGAGGCTTCAGTCTCTGGAAGTACACCTAACAACTCCAGCATCACATATAGGTTTGAATAGAAGGGACTTATGGACCATGTGCAGGGAGGACTTATTTGAGTCCAACTCTGTCACTCTCATCAGCCCCGGTGCCCATCAACAGATGAGTGGATAAGCAAAATGTGGTACATACATACAATGGAATATTACTCAGCTGTTAGAAGGAATAAAGTGCTAACACATGGAATAACATGGATGAATCTTGAAGACCTTATGTTGAGTGAAGCAAGCCAGGCATTGAAGGATGAACAGTTTATGACCTCATTGATTTGAGTTGAGGAAAGTTAACAGTTTCTGAGAACCACTGACTGAAAGATAGGCTAACAAGGGAGAGAGAGAGAGAAGGGTAGGTTGCGAGCCATCACCCATATGGGCATAATCTATGGTAAATTGAAAGAGTATAGTTACATATTGAAGGATAGGACAGGTGGGTAGAGATTTGGTGGTGCAGGATTAACAGGTGGGTAGATTAG
>JAQZBX010040701.1:0-22587 GCA_029593785.1 Cabassous unicinctus | reverse complement strand
TTGAAAAAATGCACTAAAGAGGTTCAAGAGCAGAATTGAACATACATCAGAAAGAATCAATGAACTAGGCAAGAAGACTACTGAAATATTACATTCTGAAGAGTAGAAAGAAAAAAGAATGAAAGAAGGGGTCAGGATCCAAGAGGCCTGTGGGACAATATAAATAGTTCCAATGCAAGCATTATGGGTTTTACAAAAGGAGAAAGAGAAGGAAATGATATTTGAAGAAACCTTGGCTAAAGGTTTCCCAAAATTGCCTAGAGAAAAACATACACAACCAAGAATATCAATGAACTTCAAACAGTATAAACCCAAATGGACCACTTCAAGACATATGAAAGCCAAAATGTTGGATGCCAATTAAAAAACAAATGTTCTGAAAGCAGTAAGAAAAAAGTGACATCACATTCCTGAAGGTGAGAAGGGAACTGTGTGATATATTTAAAATACTGACAGAGAAAAAAATGTTGAAAAAGAATTCTGTAACTAGTAAAACTATCTTTTAAAAATGATGGCAAGTTTAAGATATTCACAGATAAAAAAAAGTTGAGAGAGTTCACAGCACTAGACTTGCCTTAAAAGAAATGCTAAAGGGAGTCATTTGGATGTAAGATGATATCTCATTGTAGTTTTTATTTGCATTTCCTTAATAGCTAGTGATGTTGAGCATCTTTTCATGTGCCTTTTAGCCATTTGTATTTCTTCTTTGGAGAAGTGTCTGTTCAAATCACCTGCCCTTAAAGAACAGAGGACTACAAGTGTGGAGAGGATGTGGAGGAATGGAAACACTCATTCACTGCTGGTGGGAATGTAGAATGGTCCAGCCATTGTGGAGGACATTTTGGTGATTCCTCAAAAAACTAACTATAAATCTGCCATATGGTCTAACAATTCCACTTCTGGGTATATACCCAGAAGAACTGAAATAACAACATGAACAGATATATGAACACCAATGTTCACGGTGGCATTATTCACTTTTGCCAAAAGTTGAAATCAAACCAAATGCTTATTAACAGAAGAATGGATAAACAAAATGTGGTATATACATTCAATGGAAAATTACTCAGCTGTAAGAAAGAATACGGTACTAACACACAGGATAACATGGATGGATCTTGAGGACCTTATGTTGAATGAAGGAAGTCAAGCATTGAAAGAAAATATTACATGACCTGTCTGATATGAATTAAGCAATTCATGCAGACTCCGAGAGCTACAGTCTGGAAGATAGGTGTACAAGATAGAAAGGGAGAAGAAGTTTGTCAGCCAATGCCCATACTGGCAAAATCTATGGTAAGTTGGAAGTGAATAGTTGTGCAGTGCAGGGATATGACAGGGGTGTAGTGATACTATTGGGTTGGGTGGTGCAAGCTTCTCAGTGGGGTCGGGTGGGGAAAATACATTGGACAGTCCATGGAACTGGGGGAAGAGTTGGGTGAGGGAGCGGGTGAACACTGGGGATTGGTGGGTACATTCTTGAAATTATAATGTTGAGAAAGCTATTTTGGCAATATGTCAAGGAAGGGTTACTGGTTTAGGGTGTTGGATGGGGGCCATTCAGAACAGGGCACACCTGGGACAGTCTTCTAGAGAATCTGTGCATGATCATTTTGTCATAGTGTATTGTATCAGTGGGTAGAGACCCACATAATGAGTAGGAAGGAGTTGGACTCCCATCCTAGGGAGGCCCAATATGTTCTCAGAGTGGTGGGTATATCTTGACATTAGATATTTTTTAATAAGGGAGGACAGACTAGTGTGTCAAGCCCTCAGCATTGTTGCAAGTATCTATGAATCTTATCCTTCAAGGAGTGAAGCCTGGTGGTTGCCATGGACCCTGAGGTGAGGGGGAGGAAGGAATAGAATAGATGGAAGGAGGGTATTTAGGGGGCAATGGAAATGTTCTGCACGATGTTGCAATGATGGACACAGGCCAGTTAAATTCATCAGAAACTTATAAGTGTATGGTCTAAAATGTAAACCATAATGTAAACAATTGATCATGGTTAGTAATCAGGGGGCATTTTTGGCACTTGGAATTGTCCTGAATGACATTTCCATGAAAGATACAAGACATTATATATCCTGCCATAACCTTCAGAATTGAGTGGGAGTGTAAACATCCATGTAGAACTAAAATCCATGCCTAGTGGCAATGCTCAAAAAAGTTTTCATCAATTGCAATGAATGTACCACACTAATGAAAGAAGTTGCTAAGGTGGAGAAAAGTGGGAGGTGTGGGGAATGGGTCCTATGGGAATCCCTTATATTTTTTTATGTAACATTTTACATAATCTAAGTATCTTTTAAATAATATTTTTAAAAAATAAAAGAAGTTGTTTAGGTTGAATGGAAAATACAGTAGATAGTAGATTTTGGCTATATGAATAAATGCAGATCTTTGATAAAAATAACTACAAAAGTAACCAAAGATGTTGATGAAAATGTCAGTATTATATTATTCATAGTAAATAACTCTACTTTTATTTCCTCCAAGATATAGAATACAATTGCATGAGAAATAAACTTATTTGTATTTAATTGGTCATACAATACATAAAGAGGTAATGAATACCAAGAACAACCTAAAGAAGGGAAACAGAGTTATATAGGAAGGGAGATTCTTTATGTTGTTGAAGATGAGTTGGTATCATTTCAAACTTGTTTGTTGTAGGTTTAGGATGTTAAATATAAACCAAATGGTAAGCCTCAAATAAATTTTCTAAAATAAAAACAGAAAAGGAAATGAGAATAGTATCAACTTGTTTCACCACAAATGATCAACTAACACAAAAGATGGTGTGGTGGAGAAATGAGGGGCCAAAATGTACAATACATACAAGAAACAAAGGACAAAAGTTAATGTAAATCCTGCATTGCCTGTAATTATTTTGATGTAAATGGATTAAATTCTGCATTCAAAAGATGCAGATTGAAAAAACAATTACAAAAGTATGATCCTATTTTATTCTGTTTACAAGGAACTCATTTTATATGGTAATATACAAATGGGATGAAATTGAAAGGATAGAAAAATCTTGTCCAAGCAAAGAGTAAAAAGAAAAGATCTGAAGTGGGTATATCAGAGTAAACACTTTAGGTAAAATCTGGTATGGTAGAGCTGGTGTAGCTCAGTGGTTGAGTGCCTGCTTTATACATATAAGTTCCCAGGTTCAAACCCTGGTCGCAGTACTTCCAAAAAAATAACTTGGAATGAGGCAAAGAAGCAAAATATATTTTAATAAAATGGTCAAACAATCAAGAAAATAAATCAACTATAATTATGTGTTCACCTATTAGCAGAATCACAATATACAATACACATTAAAAATTTGAAGACAGAAATAGATAGTTCTATAATAACTATTTAAGACTTCATTTCACTACCTTCATTATTGGATAGGATATGTAGAGGTATCATCAATAAGGAAACAGAGTATTAGAACACTAGTGTAAATGAACAAAAATGAATAATTTTATATAGAACAACATTACCCTAATATTAAAGTCAGATAATGACACAAGAAAAGAAAACCAGTGACCAATATTTTTATAAATATAGACATAAAAATACTCAACAAAATACTAGCAAATCAACACAAAAGTTTATTAAGGGAATTACATGCCATGGCCAATTCTTATTTATCTCAGGAATACAAATGAGTTCAATTTAAGGAAATCAATCATTGTAAATAAAACACAGTTACAGTATGAAGAAAAATATCACATGAACACCTCAGTGGAAGCAGAAAAGGCATTTGACAAAATCCAATATGCTTTAGTGATAAAAACACACAGAAAAATAGCAAGAGAATGTAACATCCTCAATATGAAAATGGATACATAAGCAAAACTCATGGCTATCATTGTATTCAATGGTTAAAGATTGAAATCCGTACCTCTGAGATCAGGTACAATTACAGGAATCCTTGTTTTCATCTCTTGTATTCAACATTTCCTGGAAATCCTTTTCAAAGCAATTTGGCAAAAAGAAAGAAATGGTATCCAAATGGGAATGGAAGACATACAACTATCTGTATTTACAGATTATATGGTTCTTTATATAGAAATTCCAAAAGAGTGCACAAGAATATTAAAAGCACACAAAAGCAAATTCATCAGAGTTGCAGACTACAAAATAAACATGCAAAACTCAGTTGTGTTTTATACACCAGATCAGAATATTTTGAAATGAAAATTTAAAATATTCCATTCACAAAAGCTCCAAAGAAAATAAAATATCTACAAGTAAATTTCACTCAAGAGGTGAAGGACTTTACAAAGAATACTTCATAACACTGCTGAAAGAATTTTAAAAACACATAAATAAATGGCAAGACATCATGTGTTCAAGGGTAGAAAGGATTAATATTATTAAGATGTCAATATTATCTAAAGGAATCTATAAATTCAATGTAATACCTATCAAAATCCCACATAAATTTTTACAGAAATGGAAAAGTTATTCCTCAAATACATGTGGAATTTCATGTGGCTCTGAATATACAAAGAATGCAAAAGAAGATCAAAGTTAAAGGCTTCTCTCTTACTGATTTCAAAACATACTACATAGCCATGTTATTAAAATACTTTTGTACTAGCAAAAATATATATAGACAAGTGGTTTATAATTGAGAGTTCAGAAATAAGCCCATAAGTCTATGGCCAACTTATTTTTAGAAGTACCATAATTCAGGAAAGAATGGCCTTTTCAACAAATTGTACTAGTTAAACTGGATAAACAATTGAAATTTAATGAATGTGGCCCCGTAATTATTACCATATATAAAAATTAACTCCAAATACTCCAAGGACCAAACATAAGAGCCCAAACCATAAAATTCTTAATAAAAAATATAAGGGGATACATCCTAACTTTGGAATTGGTAGTGATTTTACAGATATGACACCAAGAGCAAGAGAGACAAAAGAACAAATAGATAAAATGGACTTCATTAAACTTTTGTTCATCACATATTTCCCTAACTTCTATGCACTTATCTTTACTTACACAGCACTGTTTAAAAAATTTCAACTTAAGAAGGTGGAAATAATATACCTTTACTAGAAACACTGAGTGAAAAATGTTTCTTTCACTTATATGCACCTATCTTCACTCAAAAAACATGGAATATATGAAACTTCAAATTATCAATATGTAAATCCAAAATATGCCTTCATATAGTAAACTGAAGGAAATGCATGTTTCACTGACTTCTATTTACATAACACTGAGTTTAGTAAATATTATTATCTTACAAAACTGCATTCATATGTTTTACCTACTTTTGAAAACTGAGGTTGATGCATTTTCACTGGATTCTATCTATCTATCTATCTATCTATCTATCTATCTATCTATCTATATATCTTCACTCACAAAAAATTATTTAAAGGAAACATTCTCTTGAAAACCTGTATACCACATATGTTATTTAGTTTGGAAAACTTAATAAAATACATTTTACTCTCCTTTATACACATATGTTCACTTACAAATTGCTATTTAAATAAAACTTTTTCTTAGATAGCTGTAAATCACATATGTTACTGGTTTCCAAAATATGTGAAATACATGTTTCACCCAATTTTATGACCTTATCTCCCTTATAAAACAGTGTTTAAATGTAATGTTTTCTTAGAAAGCTCTAAATCACATATGTTACTTAAGCTATAAAGTGGAGTGCAACTCAATTTTCACTTATTTTCATGCACTTATATTGATTTACAAAACCCTGTTCAAAAATTCTCAAACACTTCTGCTGATTTAATAGTATTGCAGTGTATGGTGTTTCATGGTTCAGCTCCGTCACAGAATATTTTAACAAATAGAAAAACCTTGCAAAGCCATGTTCCTGAAACTAGGGAAAGGAGTGAAATCCTCATAGAAAGTGGGTGAGTGCTGAATCAAGAAAACACAACCATAAACCAGTGTGAGAAGCTCATAGTACCCTTGCTGTCACCTTTCCAACTCCCTTTCTAGTGCAATGTGGCACTGGATCATCTCTCACCTTGGATTACTGTCCCTTTTCTGGAGGGAGTAGATTAACCCCTATGCATATAGTGGGTTTCCTTTATGTCAGTTCCTTTCTCAGGGTTATTGTTTGAAAGAATGAACCAAAATATATGACTCTGACTTTGACTTCCAGAAAATGCTTGGCATG
The DNA here is from genome assembly GCA_029593785.1 of Cabassous unicinctus. NCBI lineage: Eukaryota > Metazoa > Chordata > Mammalia > Cingulata > Chlamyphoridae > Cabassous > Cabassous unicinctus. Next base: position 16,420 of record JAQZBX010040701.1, on the reverse strand, counting down.
CAAAAACAGCATTTTCACAGCTTAAGCAGTGTAAGAAACAAGTTAAAGTTGCATGTAACAAGGGACTACTAGCTTTAAGATTTGCAATAAAGGATCCAGGATGTGGGTGTAATTGGATAGTCTATTTCATTTTGAAAACACTATGAATGATGATATTTGCATTCGTTCACTTGTTTTTGTTACCTTATGGTACTCAAGGAAATATGTGTCTTATGCATAGTTGAATACCAAATTAAGAGCACTCTATTCAGAAACATAGCAGCAGAGTTAAAACAGGAAAATTTCAAAATGTGTATATACAGCAAAGAATCACCAAACAAAGAAACAGGAAATGAAGACTTATCTGAAGGAACAAGATAAAATTTCAGAAAACAAAAATGAAGAAGAAATGATTTTGTATGGAAATTTTGTATAGAAAGACTTTTTAAAAATGATCTTTGATATGCACAAGGAGATAAAGGAAAGCAGAGAAAGTACTAGAGAATGTTGGTGAAACAATGAATGAAAATATGAGATTCTCAATGAAGAGACAGAATTTTTAAAAAAGGAAGCAAACAGAAATATGGTAGTTAATGTCCACAACATTAAAATAAAGAATTCCCTAGATGTTTTCCAGAACTCATTAGAACCGTCAGAAGAAAGAATCCATGAACTCAAAGAAAAGACAATTGGAATGATTTAGATTGAGTAAAAAAAAGAAACAAGAATGAAAATATGTTTATAGAGCATAAGAGATTTGTTGGACACCATCATACATACCAATATTTGCATAATGGAAGTCAGATGGAGAAGATGACGAGAAAGGGGAAGAAGGAATATTGGAAAAAAATAATGAGAAATAACTTCCCAGATTTAATTAAATAAATTAATATACCCATTCTCTATCCCAATGAACCTGAAACACTATAAACTTAATAAAACCACAATGAGAGAAATTATAATCTAACTGTTGAGTCTGCACAAGGTTAAGATTAAAATTAATCTTGATCAATACGATTAAGACCTGATCCTTTTTTGTATACATGGAGGCAAGAGAGTTTAATAAAATATCCAAAAATGTGAAATAGATTAATTGCCAGCCAATAATTTTGTATCCTTTTAGAATGTTTTTCAAAAATGAGGGTGAGAGTAAGACATTTCCAGGCAAACAAAAAGTGAGAGTTCATCACCACAAGACCTACCCTACATGCTATGGTAAAGACAATTTCTGGACTGAAATTTAAAACCAGGACTTTGGATCAAAGCAGCATAAATAAATAAAGATAACTCTTGGTACTGAATGGTTGTTTTAGTTTGCTAAAAGCTTCTGAGATCAATATATCAGAAATGGTTTGGCTTTTATAATGAAAATTTATTAGATTAAAAGCTTAGTTTTAAAGCTATGAAAATGTCCAAAACAAAGCATCATCAGAAATGCTGTCTCACTGAACCTTGGCTGCAGGCAATCCTGAACTACTTCCACATGACATGGTACATTAAGGCATCTACTCCTTTTCTGAGTCTCATTAATTATACTTCTGGCTGCTCTATCTGTGGCTTCCTCTCTAAGCACCTGACTTCCATCTCTGAGGCTTTTTCTCTCTGTGTCTCTGTTTCAGTCTCCCCTTTATGAAGGACTCTAACAAGAGGACAAAGATCCACCCTGGGTCATGGCTACCTGAAGTAATCCAATCAAATTCCCCCAACTGAATCCAATCCAATCAAAGGGCCACATAAACACAGGAATGGATTTGTTTCAATAATGTGATCTTTTTTGTTATCCACAAAATCTTCAAATTATCACAATGGCGTACCACAGTCTGAACATATTCTTGGTCTTGTTCTGCATTCTGGTGGGATTGGCCAATTGTAAATAAGATCTCTTCATGATGTTACTTCAATTAAAGTTTGGCCCATCAAAATCAGGTTGAGCTTTATATAAGATTAAGGGAGCAATTTAATGCAAAGTGAAAGACATATGGAAAGGAACAAATACCATAGGGGGAATCAAGAAGCTGGTAGTCAACAAAGCACAGAAGATAAAGGAGAAGACATCAATGTGTGTATTAAAATATGTTGAAAATGACAAGGAACCTCAAAGTTTGTTAATAAGAGAGGAGATACTGTCCAAGGTGGGAGCAAGCCTTCTATGCTCAGAAAGCATGAGAAAATAAAATCTTGTTGATAAGCTAACTCATTGTATGGTATTTGTTTTATGCACTAAGAAGGAAAACAGGAACCATATGATAACAACAAATGCAAATATAATTATTTAATTCCAGTGTTTGGATATAATTCTACTTTTTACAACTGACAGGTTTTAAAACAAAATTGCAGAAAAAGTAATGGTAAATCTATGGTTTTGGATGTACAATGAATATAATTTTTAACAAGTAAAACAAAAATATTTGGGAATGGAGGAGTATAGCAATGGTGTTTGTATATAATTCTGAAGTTAAATTGATATCTCACCAAATGTGATGGTTATAGATTCATAATGTTATATTTAATCCCCATGGTAAAACAAAACAAAACAAAATGAAACAAAACAGGACCAAAATATATGTTGTTTTAAAGAGAACCACATTAAATTCAAAGAAAGAAGTAGGTTAAAAGTGAAAGGATGGAAAAAATTGATGAAAATTTTTAACAAAAGAGAGTTGGCTTACCTATAGCAATATCAGATAAAATATACCTTAACTCAAAAACCTGATGCAAGGGACAAAGGAGGACAGGATATACTGACATAACAGAGAACTGAACAAAAGCAAGACAACAAAACAATGCTGAACATATATGCACCCAAGAGCAGAGTCTAACGAATATATGAAGAAAATGTTTACAGATTTGAAAGGAGATGTATATAGCCCTACATTAATAGCAGAACATTTCAATAACCACTTTCAATAATGAATAGAACATCTAGACAGAAGCTAATGAAGGAATAGTGGACTTGAATGAAACAATAAACCAACTATCCCTAATGTAAACATACAGAAAATTTCATACAACAGCAAAATACACATTCCTCTTGTGCACATAGACCAATCCTCTGGGTAAACTATACATTAGGTCATAAAAGAAGTCTAAATTAATTTAAATACATTAAAATAATTTAATTAATCTTATCTGACTACACAATGGATTGGAGCTAGGAATCCATGACAGATGAAGAACTGGAAAAGTTAGAAATATGTGGCTATTAAACAATACACTCTTAAACAACCAATGGGACAAGCAAGTAATCACAAGAGAAATTAGAAAATATCTTCAGATGAATGAAAATAAAAACATGACATGCCAAATTATGTGGATTGCAGAAGAGGCAAGTCAAGAGGGAAATTTATAACTATAAATGCTTCAGTAAAAAATGATAAAAGATCCAAAATCAGAGACCTAAGCTTATTCTGGGAAGAATTATAAAATTATAAAACAAAGGGGAAACTAAACACAAAGGGAGAAGAAGAAGGCAATAACACAGGTCAAATAAGTGATCAATGAAATAGAGAATAGAAAAAAAAATATTGAATCAGCAAAACCAATGGTTGGTTCCTTGAAAGGATCTATAAAATTAACAAATCTTTAGATAGACTGACAAAGAAAAAAAGAGAGAGAAGACAAACAACTAAAATCAGAAATAATATTACTACTAATCCCACAGAAATAATCAGGTTTATAATGGGATACTATTATCAATTTTTATGGCACCAAATTAAATAGACTAGATGAAATGGGCAAATTCCTACAAACACACAAACTGCAGACACTGAGGTAATAAGACATAGAATATCTCAAAATACCAAGAGAAATTAAAGAGATTGAATCAGTAAAAAATCCACTCACATGTCTCCTGGGGATGAGCCTCCCTGGCACCAAGGGATTATTAAGAAGCACCAAATAACCATGCATTTGAAAAAGGCCTTGAACAAAAGGAGGAAATATTAAATACAAATAAATTTTTAAGGCTAAGAGATTTCAAAGTGAGTCAGGAGGTCTTTACAGAGGTTACAATTATGCACATCTCAGCAGAATCTCATTGACTGACACAGGAAGCAGTGACTCAAGCAGAAGAGCTCCTGAGGGCTCTGGAGACATCTAGACACTATAGGCAGGGCAGACAATCTGAGTTATTTGGCACCCTATCTGTGGGCCTTACATTGCACTATATGTCCCCCAAAGTAACATAGTTAGACTAAATTTATAATTTCCCTACACATGGCTCTTCTACCCCATTCATTTGAACCTATAATTAGCACTATACTCAGTAAATATATGTACCACAGACTTAAATCTTCAGTCTGTTCATATGCTGGTTGAGCTCTGAATCTCAGCAGTGTTATAATACCTACTCTCCAGTTCATCAGACTTACCCAAGACAACTAACAAAATGATGATGATGGACAATGCCTATCTCAATAAACAGAGTGTCCCTACAAGTATAAGCAAGACAGTTCCATCCATCTACCCCATGGGATCTAAGACCCCTCTCAATCAGAAACAGTGTGGGCATCACCATCCTAAAATCCTCAAAATTGAGATGAATAAACATAAGGGGGGAATGCAATTATGGACTACAGTAGACATTTTATTAATATTGATTTGCCATGGAAAAAGGAATTCCTCTTTCCAAGGTCATGTAATATATACAGAATAATTTAGAGGAAGTCATATTTCCTAGATATGGTGTAGACTCTATAAATTATTCTATCTTAATATCTCTGGACAACCCACTATCTACTTATTTCTGGAGGGATGACTACAGCTCATTTATATGCAGAAGTCATGTGATATTCTAAAAAAATGTAATATCAGACTATCCAAGAATCTCAATGTGTTCCTCTGTCTTATAATTTTATTATATACTGGCATGTGATTTCATATTAGAAAAAATAAAGAATGTAATACCCTTTTAGTATGTAGTGATGCAGTAAATACCTGATTTGTTATATACCTGCAAGATGGAGATATCCACTGCAACTTTCTGCAAACATGCAGGAATACCCCAATTTATTTACCATGAAACTGAGGACTAGAATTCGTTAGTCACTGCAAATTAACCTTCTGTGGCTCTAATCTTTCACTATTGCCGAATAGTGAAAAAAAAGTTAATAATACTGAAGAAATTGTCATAGCCATCAAGAGACTCTAGAATAAGCAACATATATGCCATAAAGCCAAATATTATTGTTATTGTTTAACATTGAGATATTCACAAAAATCATCTTTAAATAACATCAGATAAACTACTTATAAACCAGTATCTATGCTTAAATGTAAATTAATAGCAACCCTGAATAAAATTATTTTTTGATATTTCCAGGCCTTCACCCTTCTCCACTATGACCCTGTATTCAATGCTTAATTACATGTAAATGAAAGCTCCCCTGGAGAACAAACTTTCTTTATTCTCTAGCAATCCTCATTGATTGTTGCATTTCCAGTCTCATAGGTAAGTCAAAATGTATTGGTTTAGTTTGGTTTATTATATTATTTGTTAAAAACCATTGGGAAACAAACATGACTTTGATTAAAGCTTCTAACTCAATTGGGTAAATATCTGATTAATTCACTCTCATGTTTTGTTGAACAATTTTTTTGTCCCATACTAAAAGTAACTTGGTTGGCTGTTGACAATATATGGATACAGATTATTTAAATAGTATTGCAATCAAGTCTACTACTGGAAACCATAAGAAAAAATGCAGATGGCCATGGATATGCAATTAAGGGACAATGTAGAGAGAAGTCAATTTCCCTAAGGATTAATTATGGGAAAGTTTATGCTCACATAATGACAGCATAGTCCTCCCATTAGTTTAATGTGATAAGAGTAGCAAAGCAGTTTCTGCATTTTGGTTCTACACACTCTTAGATGTACAAATGAAGACAATAGTTTTAGATGTTTAAACTTGAATCCATTACGTAAACACAGTTTGACTCCTCAGATGAGTTAACTGGCTAAATAAGTTAAATGATTAAAGTATAACTGGATGAGTGCATAATTAAGAAAATGCAGATTTTAAAATGCTAGAACTATAGAATTGGTAAAAAGATTGTTGGAAATCTTTAGAAATGAATAGAAATCATGAAAGCATATCATGGTGTTGGTAACTAACAGAGCTGTTATATGGGTATGACTGGTTGCAAGGGAAAGTCTAAGGTCATGTATATTACTAGAAGGAAAGGTAAAAACTGTAACATGGTAGTATATAATATAGTAAAACCTCATGGAAAACACGATTATGGCGATATTGCATATATAAGACTGTTCTTACAAAATATAAATACAAATATACTAGAGAAAAGGAAAAAGAATATCTTTTCCTTTTATCTTTTCAAGAAAAGGAAAAGCTATCTTTGGCAGACAAAGCTGATGTAATATGAGAAAATTATTATTAAGAATTATGAATTCATAAGATTTCTAATTAAGTCACTGCTGTTTTAGCCTAGAATTATAAATGACTAACTTGTCCTTTGGAATGTTATAACGCTGCTGTGCAGGCAAGCCCATCATCCATTACCTAAAATACAAATGTTTAGAAGCAGCAAGTCACCAAGCATGATATTTACACATCCTGTTTGTATCCCCTGTAAGCTAAAAGCTAAATACCTTTATGTTCCTTTTCAGTGTACCATAAATAGAATAGAACAAAGACCCCTCAGGACACCCCCCACTAGATGGATTCAGTTACTTTTAATGAGGTCATTCCTCACAAGTTGCAAGACTCATTGGGCTTCTGAGGTTCAGAACCCCTTAAAAGGGATGGTCCCAAGGTGCCAGTCAGAGCCTTACCCAGGAGGGGATGCCCTGCCTGGGACCATTTTTCCAATCAGGACTCTGATCAGCTTCAGAGGGGTCCCCAGCCATGTGAGAGTTCAGATGTTGAGATTTCCCCTGATTTGTTGCGTGGTTGTATATATTTTCACTCTTTCCTATGTCTTTAATTAATTAATGTTCTTTTTGTGGTTGCCCAATTGTTATAATCATTTAATATAACCTGAAACTCATTTGATTGAATAAATCTGCCTCTCCACAGCATTTAGAGTTCTTGCCTCTTCCTTAGCAAAACATTTAATAAAACTGCCTCTGCATAGGATTTAGAGTTTCTGCATCTTCCTTAGCAGTAAACTACCTTCCCAAGGAACTAAGAGGGTCCATAAATTTACTTCTAGTAGTTTAAAGGTCCAGGCTTTTATATTTAGATCTGTGATCCATTTTGAGTTGATTCTTGTATAAGGAGTGAGATAGGGGTGGTCTCAATCTTTTGCTTATGGTTAATCAGTTCTCCCAGAACCAATTGTTGAAAAGAAAGTTTTGTCTCATTAACAAGGGCTTGGTAGATTTGTCAAAAATCAGTTGGCCTTAGAGCTTAGGATTTATTTCTAGAATCTAATTTCTATTTCACTGATCAATGTGCCCATCTTGATGCCAATACAATGCTGTTTTGAACACTATAGTTTTGTAGTATGCTCCGAGGTCAGGCAGTGAAAATTCTCCCACATTGCTCTATTTCTCAGAATGCTTTTGGGTATTTGGGTGTAATTTCCCTTCTAAATACATTTGGTAATTGAGTTTTCTATCTCTGTAAATTAGGCTGTTGGAATTTTGATTGGTATTGCATTGAATCTATAAATTCATTTGCATAGGAATGGCGTCTTCATGATATTTAGTCTTCCAGTTGATGAACAAAGAATATCTTACCATTTGTTTAGGTGTTTGTTGATTTTTTTTAAGAATTGTTTTGTAATTTTCTGAATATAGGTCCAGTATTTCTTTTGTTAAATTGATTCCAATGTACTTGAGTTTTTTGTTGCTTTTGTAAATGGAATTTTTCCCCTTATTTCCTCCTTTAATTGTTCAATTCTATTGTATGTAAACATTGATTTTTGTATGTTGATCTTGTATCCTGCCACATTGCTGAAGTTATTAGCTAAAGTAGCTACTTTATTAGCTAAAGTAGCTTTTTCATAGGCATTTTAGAATTTTTAAAATGTATGTTCATGTCATCCATGAATAGTGAGAGTTTTATTTATTTTTCCTATTTGGAAGTCTTTTATTTTTTATTGTATAATTGCTCTAGATAGGACTTCTAGCATAATATTGAATGACAGTAGAGCCAATGGGCATCCTTATCTTATTCCCAACCTTAGGGAGAAAGCTTTCAAATTTTTCTATTGAGTAGGAAGCTGGCTGTGAATTTTTGATATATGCCTTTTATCATATTGAAGATTTTTCCTTCTATTCCTAAATTTGGAAGTATTTTTATCAAGAAAGGATGCTGAATTATTTATTTGCATCTTCTCTCTATTTTCTTTGTCAGTGAAGCTAAGGGTTTCTCAATTCTGCTGATCTTCTCAAAGAGCCAACTTTTGATTTTATTGATTCTTTCTATTGTTCTAATTCACAATTTCATTTATTTCTGATCTGATCTGATCTGTTTTTTTCCTTCAGCTTGGCTTTGGATTAAATTGTCTTTCTTTTTCTAGTTCCTCCAAGTGTACAGTTATGGCTTTGATGCTAACTCTGTCTTCTTCTTATATATAAGCATTGAGCTCTGCAAATTTCCCTCCCAGCACTGCTTTTGTGGTGTCCCATAGGTTTTGATATGTTGTGTGCTCATTTTCATTTGTCTCAAAATAAATACTGAATTGTCTTGCAATTTCTTCTTTAACCCATTGATTACTGAAGTGTGTTGTTTAGTATCCATATATTTATGAATTTTCACTTTTTCCCTCCATTATTGCTGTTCCTTGGGTCAGGAGTTGTCCATCATCATCTCCTCATCAGCTGTCCTGGGTGAGTCCAATTTATGGAGAATAGGTGCTGCAATACCATTGAAATTCAGGTCTCAGCTGACACATAGAAAAACCAAAGATACTAGTCTCCAGGACACACACCCATCAACTATCATGCCATATATAAGCTCAAATAAAAGGACAGAAGAGCCATGTGTAGAGAATATACAAATGAGTCCAACTCTATCACAATGGGAAACATAAACTCCAAAGTAAGGCACATTGACAGGGTGCTGAATTACTGAGCTTGTCTGCCCTGTTTATAGTTTCTGGGAGAGTCTAGAGGACTCAGGAATGCTGCTATTTGAGGCACTTTTTGCAGTGGGAGTCAATGAGATGCTGTTGAGATTAGCATAATTGTAACCCCTGGAATGACCTCTCAACTCACTTTGAAATCTCTTAGCCATGGAAACTCATTTGTATTTACCATTTCCCCCTTTTTGTCAAGGTTTTTTGCAGATCCATTGCTAGTTTGGGCTTGGCAACAATCCCTCAGTGCCAGGGAGGCTCATCCCTGGGAGTCATGTCCCACAAAAAAGGAGAAGGTAGTGCTTTTATATGCTGAATTTGGCTTAGAGAGAGGCCACATTTGAGCAACAAGGAGGTTTGCAGGAGGTAACACTCAGGCAGTATATAATGCTAAACTAAGTTTCAATTTCACAAGAAAAGGTTCTTAAGTACAATCATCAGCGTCAAGGTCCTAACATAATTGTCTGTCCTTCACTAGGCACTGACTTGCACTCAGGGGGTTCTTGCTCTCCTATAAGAGATTGTAGTAGAATGGGATGAATTCCAGGATAGGAATGCAATATTCTTTCAGATATTTTGTAGATCTCCACCCACTGAGACAATGCCCCATGAAGACTTAAACATATTCATATGCCTTAGAGACATAGCACAGGTGAACCACTTCCCATGCACCACCACAGCACTGACACCCTAAACCAATGATCCTTCTCTACCCCCATTGTGACCCTTGTGTAATCTAAAACTTCTCAAAAAATAAAGCCAACAAAGAAATCAAATAAAATTAATAAGAACCTGAAAAATACTTTTATGAATAAGCAATAAATTACAAAAATTAAAACAATTAAAAAATTTCAGCATTATGTCTTTCAACACTGTAAGATCTGTTGTCTTGTATGTGCAGTAACATTTTTTTCCATATAATTCCCCAATGTTTTATTTTTTCCATTTTATTTTGAAAGATGTTTTAGGATACAGAAAAGTGACATAGAGAATATAGGGGATTCCCATAAACCGAATGCCCTCATTCTTTGACATTCTCCCTTATAATAACATTCTACATGTGGATGTTTCATTTGTTAAAATTGATGTACAAATATTGAAGCAACTTTATTAAGCATCCTAAATGGTTTACATTTTGGATCATACACTTTTGTAGGTTTTGAAGAAAATTTGAAGTCACCTGCATCCATTTTGCTGGATCATGCTGAACAAATCTAATGACCTGAAAATGCCCTACATTCCATCTATTCTATTCTTCACTTCCCCTCCCCTCAGAATGTATGATAACCAATAAGTTTCAATATTTGAAGAATACAATTCATAGTTACTTGCAATAATATTGAGGGCATGACATAGTGGTCTGTTTTCTTATATTAGGTACTGCTCATATTTTTAAGGGATTCTTGGCCCTCTATTTGAGTACATAGCAGGACTCCCCCTGATGGGAGTTTTATGTTTTCTTGTTTATTGTGTGGGACTCCATCTACTGATATAACACACTATGACAAGAAGAACACTTACATATTCCATAGATGCCTCCCCCAGGTGTGCCATGTCACTTATACCCCCACCCACATCCAACGCCCTACACCAGTAACCATTCCCTGCCATATTTACCAAAAGAAAATTCTCAACATTGTAGTTTTAACCACAGACTTGAAAATTCCCAGAGTTCACCTACTCCTTCCACCAACTCTCCCCCCAGTTCCATGGATAAGGAAGCCCAACCCCCACACTAAGCCCCCTCATAGACCAGCACCACTGAACCCAATGACATCACTGCACCATGTCATGTTAGGTCACTGCACAACTACAACCTTCCAACTTATCATTGAATTTGTCCATATGAGCATCTGTTCACCATCCTCTTCTCCCTTTCTGTCTCCTGTATACCTGAATCCAGGCTATAGAATTTTAAATCTGCTCGATTTCCTTAATTCATATCAGTAAGGTCATGTAATATTTGACCTTCATTTCCTGAGTAACTTCATTCAGCATAAGGTCCTCAAGATACCTCCATGGTATTCCATGTGTTAATACAGCATTCCTTCTTACAGCTGAGTAATATTCAATTGTATGCATATACCACAGTTTTTTTATCCATTTAACTGTTGATGGACATTTGGGTTGCTTCCAATTTTTGGCAATAATGAATAATGTCGCTATGAACATTGGTGTGCATATTTCTGCCCGTGATGCTGCTTTTAATTTTTCTGGGTATATATCCTTCAGTGGTACTGCTGGATCATATGCCAGTTCTATAGTTAGCTTCCTGAGGAAATGGTAAACACTCCTCCACAATTGTTGCATCATTCTACATTCCCACCAGCCTGGATATATGTTCCCATTCCTCCATATCCTCTCTAAAACTTGTAGTCCTCTTTCTTAATAGCTGTCAGTCTAATGAGTGCAAGATGGTATCTCATTGAAGTTTTGATTTGCATTTCCCTAGTAGCTAGTGATGTTAAGCATCTTTTAATATGCTTTTTAGCCATTTGTAATTTTTTCATGGAGAAGTGTCTATTCAAATTGCTTTCTCATTTTTTTAAATGGGTTGTTTGTCTTTTTATTTTCAAGAAGTAATATTTCTTTATATGTGTTGGATATTAGGTCCCTAATGGATGGAGGTTTCCCATACATTTTCTCCCTTTGAGTGTGATGCCTTTTTGCATTCTTGACAAACTCCGTTGAAGCACAAAGTTGTAATTTGAGGAGGTACCATTTATCTATTTTTTTTTTTACATTGCTCATGCTTTGGGTGTAAAGGTTTTGAAACCATTTCCTACTAGAAGATCTTGTAGATGCTTCACTGCATTCTTCCAGCAGCTTTATGGTCTTGGCTCTTATATTTAAATCTTTGATCCATCTTGAGTTAATTTTTGTATAGGGAATTGCATGGTGATCCTCTCTCATTCTTTTGGATATGGATATCTTGTTCTCCAAGCAATATTTGTTGCAGTTTCTGTCCCAGCTGAGTGGGCTTAGTGGCCTTGTCAATTATCAGTTGACCATATATGTAAAGATCAATCAGAAGTATCAGTTCTGTTCCATCAGTCAAAAAGTCTATCATTGGACCCAAACCATGCAGTTTTGTCCACTGCAGCTTTGTAGTGTATTTTAAAGTCAGGTAGTTTCATTCCTCAAATTTCATTTTCCTTTTTCTTTATGTATTTGGCAATTCAGAGTCCCTTGCACTTCCAAATAAACTTCATGGTTAGCTTTTCCAATTCAGTAAAATACACTGTTGTAATTTTTAATGGGATTGTGTTAAATCTGTAAGTCAGTTTGGGATTGCTAGACATCTTAATGATTACTCATCCTATCCCTGAACAGGGATTATTCTTCCATTTGTTTAAGTCTGCTTTCATTTACTTTAGCAATGTTGTGTATTTTTCTGAAAAAAAAAGTCCTTTATATCTTTAGTTAAGTTTATTCCCAGGTATTTGATTCTTTTAGTTGCTATTAAAAATCGAAGTTTGTTTTTGATTAGCTCTTCAGATTGCTCATTTTTGGTGTACAGAAATGCTATGGATTTTTGCATGTTGATCTAATATTCTGCCACTTTTCTGCACTCATTTATCAGCTATAGAAACTTTGTTATAGATTGCTCAGGGATTTCTATGTATAGTATCATGTCATCTGCAAATAGTGAAATTTTTACTTCTGCCTTTAAAATTTGAATGAATTTAAAAATTTTTTTTGGCTAAGTGCTTGAGCAAGTACTTCGAACACAATGTTAAATAACAGCAGTGACAGTGAACATCCATGTCTTGTTCCACATCTTAGAAGGGAAGCCTTTAGAAATTCACCATAGAATATGATGTTAGCTGTGAATTTTTCATATATATCCTTTATCTTGTTGAGGAAGTTTCTTTCTATTCCCATCCTTTAAAATGTTTTCATCAGGAAAGTGTGCTGTACTTTGTCAAACGCTTTTTCTGCATTAATGGAGATGATCATGCAATTTTTTTTTTAGATCTGTTAATGAGATGTATTATATTGATTGAATTTCTTATGTTGAAATATCCTCTCATACCAGGGATGAAAAACACTTGGTCAAGATGTACAATTCATATGATGTGTTGTTTAATATGGTTAGAAAGTATTTTGCTGTGGATTTTAGCATTTAAGTTCATTAGAGAGATTGATCTATAGCTTTGCTTTCTTGTGGCATCATTGTGTGACTTTGGTATTAGGGTGATGTTGGCATCATAGAAAATGAGTTAGGCAATGTTCCCCCACTTCTAATTTTTGTAAGAGTTTAAGCACGGTTGGTGTTAGTTCTTTATAGAATGATTGCTAGAATTCAACTGTGAAGCCATCTAGTCCTCGGCTCTTCTTAGTTGGGAGGTTTTTATGACTGATTCAGTTTTATTAATTGTAATTGGTTTGTTGAGGTCATCAATTTCTTCTTTTGACCGTGTATTCTGCTTGTGTGTTTCTAGAAATTTGTCCGTTTCATCCAAGTTATCTACCTTGTTGGCATACAATTTTTCAAAGTATCCTCTTATGATGATCTTTATTTCTGTGGGGACAATGGTGATATCCCTGTCCTAATTTCTTATTTTATGTATTTGCATCTTCTCTCTTTTTTTCTTTGTCTAGCTAAGACTTTGTAAATTTTGTTAATCTTCTCAAAGAACCAGGTTTTGGATTTGTTATTTTTTTCTAGTGTTTTCTTATTTTCAATTTCATTTAGCTCTGCTCTAATCCTTGTTATTTCCTTCTTTCTACTTGTTTTGGGATTAGTTTGTTCTTCTTTTTCTAATTCCGATAGTTGTGCAGTTAGGTCTTTGATTTAACTATTTCCTCTTTTTTAATATAAGCATTTATGTCTATAAATTTCCTTCTCGGGACTACTTTTGTAGCATCCCATAGGTTTTGACATGTTTTACTTTCATTTTCATTCACTTCAAGGTAGTAAATGAGTTATCTTGCATTTTCCTACTTTATGCATTTATTATTTAAGAGTGTGTTGTTAAACTTCCATTTTTATGTGCCTAATCTGTTTCTCTGCTCCTTACTGATTTCCAGCTTCATTCCATTGTGGGTAAGAGAAATTACTTTGTCTAATTTCAAACTTTATGAATTCATTCAGAGTTGTTCTTTGGCCTTTCATGTGGTATATCCTGGAGAATGATCTATGTGTGCTTGGGAAGAATGTATATCACATTGTACTTTGGTGTAATGTTCTTTATATGTCTATTAGATCTAGTTCTTCTAACATATTTTTCAAGGTTTCTTTCTTTATTGATCCTCTGTTGATATGTTCTGTTTAATGGTGATAATGGTGTATTAAATTTTCCCACTATAATTATGGAGACATCCATTTCTCCACTTAGTTTTCCCAATGTTTGCCTCATATATTTTGTGGCACTCTAGATCAGTGCATAAATGTTTATGATTTATATTTCTTCTTCATAAATTTCCCTTTTAAAAATATATAGTATCCTTCTTTGTCTTTTAGAATAGTTTTTCATTTAAAGTCTATTTTGTCTGTTATTAGTGTAGATACTCTTGCCATTTTTTGGTTACTGTTTGCATGTAAACTTGTTTTCAAACCATACACTTGCAAACTCCTTGCATTACTGGGTCTAAGGTGAATTTCATGTAGGTAGCATATAGATGGATCATATTTTCTTCTTCATTCTGCCAATCTGTGTCTCTTGGTTGGAATGTTTAATCCATTAAAATTCAATGTTGTTACTGTCAAGGCATTACATTATCCATATAGTCTTTAGGTTTATATATTGCATACGTTGTTTTCTACTTCTCTTTTTATCTTCTTAGTTATTCCTACCAGTAATTACCACTCCTACACTGTCTTCCAGCACTCTCACTCCTATTTTTTCCCTTTCAACCTGCAGAACTCCCTTTGATATTTCCTGAAGGGCAGGTTTCTTGTTGAAAAACTCTCTTAATTTCTGATTATCTGTGAAAATTTTGAACTGTCTCTCATTTTGAATGCCACCTCTGCTGGAAACAGAATTCTTGGCTGGAAGTTATTTTTCTTTAAGCACTGTAAATATGTCATACCGTTGCCTTCTTGCCTCTATGGTTTCAGATGGGAAATCAACACTTAATCTTATTGAGCATTCCTTGCATGTAATGTATCTCTTTTCTCTTGCTGCTTTCAGTATTCTTTGTCTTGAACATTAGAATATTTGACAAGTATACATTTTGGAGGACTCCTGTTAGGATTTATACTGTTTGGGGTGCACTGCACTTCCTGGACCTGTATGTCCATGTCCCTCAAAAGAGTTGGGAAATTGTCAGCCATTATTTCTTCCAACACTCCTTCTGCACCCTCTCCCTTGTCTTCTCCATCTGTGATGCTTATAATGCAAATGGTGTGTGCTTCATGTTGTCATTCAAATCCCTAATTCCTTGCTGAATTTTTTCTATCTTTTTATCTATCTGTCCTACTATCTGTCGGATTTCAAATGTACTCTCTTCAACATCACTGATTTTTCCTTTGCCTTTTAAATATGCTGTTATGTGCTTCCAGTGTAATTTATTTCTTGCATTGTGCCATTCATCACCATCTGATCTATTATCTTTTTATGTATGCTTACAATTTCTTCAGTATGTTCACTCAAGTGTCTTCTTAATAACCTTTATCTCTTCTTGCACTTCATTATGTTTATTCATATTTGTTTGCCCATCTTTCATTAGTTGTGTGACATTCTGTGTATCCTCCTGGTTTTTAGTTTGTTCATTAGACTGGACCATGTCTTCCTGTTTCTTAGTGGCTTGTAATTTTTTATTGGTGTCTAGGCATCTGTTTATCTTCTTGGGCTTATTAAGATGGTTAACCTCTCTTTCTACACTAGGGTTTTATTTTGCTGTTTGTGTGTGTGTGTGTGTGTGTGTGTGTGGTAAGGTTCCTTTTGACACTTGGTTCCTCTTATTCTATATCCTTGCAGTTGTCCGTGTTCACTTGAAAAAAAATTAAGGCTTAGAAAAAGAACACAATAAGAAAAGAAAAATAATAACAGTAATAATAATAAAATTGTAGGCGAGGAATCATACAAGAGCTTGGAAAATAAATAAGTAACATGGGTAAAAAATCACTAAAAACACAAAGGAATAAGAATTAAAAAGTTGAAATAGAAAAAATGAGACAAGAAGCAAAATACAGAAAAAAATTGAATGAATTGAAAGGCCAGAATGATTAGAAGACAGCAAAAAAGCAAAAGAAAAAGAGAAAGAGAAAAAATATAAAATGAAGGTGAAACAAGAAGAAGTGGAATGAAAGAAAAGTAATAGAAGAAAGAAAGTTGAAAAATGATGGATAGGAAAAATAAAGTAAGTAAAAAAATAAGGGGAAAAAAGGCAACAAAGAAAGGGGAAAGACCACAAACAAGAATCAAAACAACCACAACCACAACAACAA
>JAQZBX010040700.1:0-22586 GCA_029593785.1 Cabassous unicinctus | reverse complement strand
GGAATCAAACACGGAGCCTCCCATATGGTAAACGGGAGCCCTATCAATTGAGCCACATCCGCTTCCCTATGATGTTTCTTCATCCCTGGGATTAGGCCTGTGATACTGTTAACCACTCCTTCTCATGAATCTTCACAAGAAGATTCAAATAAATCAACACTTTGAGAAAGTGATCAGTATAAATCACTCTACAGTCTGGTTGGTTTATTAGAACAGAATTAGCTGCTTGAATAGTGAACCCTGTTGCAGACAATAAGTGTGTTTAATAGTACAAATTTAAGAATGTTCTTCAATGAAGCAGAACAACCGTATGTTACTATTACAAGATGTTAACAACAGGGTGGTATCTGAGCTAAAATGTACCTAAAGCAAACTATGGACTGTAGTGAATAGTAATATATTAATTTTTCATCAATTGTGAAAAAAGAGAGAATTATCATAAGTGACAGAAACCAGACACAAAGTAATGCATATTGTTTGACTCCATTTATATAAAATGTAAATAAATAAATTTATAGAGATGGAATTAGATTAGCAGATATGTATAGCAGAGGATGGATTGAGGGATTGAAAAGTAACTGCTAAGGGGTGGGGGGCTTTTCTTATGGTAGTAATGAAAAATGTCCTAATAGTGATTGTGGTGATGAATGCACAGCTCTGTGATTAGACGAAAACCCACTCTGGATGGATTGTATAGTTTATCTCAATAAAATTGCTAAAAAAAAAAGAATTAGCTGCTTGATGAATTTTGCCATGACATAAACAAAATCCTTTTTAAATGCACACATAAGTATAGAGATAGGTGGTGTCAACAGTGAAGGCACACTCTATTCCTTCCATTCAAAGGGCAAGCTACAGACTAAAATATCTATTTGCAATGAAGATAAAGTAGTTGAAGAATGTTCAAAATCACACCCTCCTTTAATACTGAATGAATAATCCGTGAATACGGTTTTATTATTTAATGTGCAATCATTAACCTAAGATACTTAAAAATGCCTTTTCCTGCTTTTCAATGTTCACAAATAAAAAATTAAAATTACATAAAAACCCACAATTGAACAAATTAAAATATTTGGCTTTGAAAGAAAAACAAAATTTCTGAAAAGCTGAGGGTTGACACTGAATGTTGGGAGCAGATGTGGCTCAAGCGGTGGACTGAACGGGAGGTTCCGGGTGCCTCCTGAAAAAACTAAAACAACAAGCAAAACAAACGAAAAGACCAACTCAGGGAAGCCAACGTGGCTCAGTGGTTGAGCACTGGCTTCCCGCACAAGAGGTTTCAGGTTCAATCCCCGGACCTCCCGGACCTTAAAAAAAAAAAAAAAGACACTTAATGTCATTATCTGTTAGGGAACAGAGACCTGTGTTCACCATCTCCTGGCCACAGGATACACCCTCTGACTGGCTTTGTGTTATTCCTGGAAAACAGAAGCAGGCACGTCAGACCCTACACACCAACTATGCGACACCCAGAAGTCACTCACCTTCTCTTTCTTTCGTTTGTGATCTTTCTTGGTCTTGTGTTTTTCTTTGTTCTTTTTATGCTTCTCCTTTTGAGGTGCCTCAGGTTTTTGACGAGCATCTGAAACAAAAATGCAATAAACTCATGAACTACAGAGGAAAAATAAAGGCTAAATAAATAAAGGAAGTTACTTAATTACTGAATAAGGAGTCTGATCTAGACAGAATAGCGTTGAAACAGAACTCCTGCCCTAGGATTTGCTTCTGCCTCACTAGGAAATGAATGGATTATAATGCACACTACATTGTACTTCTATATTTAAAAAGCTGCCAAAGGGAAGCAGATGTGGCTCAAGCACCTGAGCTCCTGCCTTCCACATGGGAGGTCCCTGGCTCGGTTTCCAGTGCCTCCTAAAGAAGGCAGCGAGCTGGCGTGACAGGCAGGCGCAACAAGCTGATTCAACAAGCTGACGCAACAAGAGACACAAGAAGAAAAACATAATGAGAGACACAACAAAAGCAAGAAGTGGAGGTTCCCAGTGCCTACTGAAAAAAAAAAGACAATGAGCAAAACAGCGAGCTGATCTGACGGGCAGGCACAGCAAGCTGACGCAACAAGATGACACAAACAAGAGACACACAGAGGTAAACAACAAAACAGGGAGCAAAGGTGGCTCAAGCAATTAGGCGCCTCCCTCCCACATCGGAGGTCCCGGGTTCAGTTCCTGGTGCCTCCCAAAGAAACAAGGAAGATGAACAGACTCAGCAAGTGCAAAACAACCAGGGGGTAGGGAGAAATAAATAAATAAAATAAATCTTAAAAAAAAAAAGGCATAAAAAGCTGCCAAAAAGCAAGCTAGCAGAGTGAGAAGATCCAGGCAGGGTTCCACCCCACCACAGCAAAACTGAAAAACCATCAGAAACTAGCAGCTCCAACTTATTCAGTGCTCTGGAAAACAGTTATAGAATTGCAGTAACTGGGTGATCACCTAATCAAGAAAAAGGCAACTTAAAAATGGTAGGAAAATCTTGTGACACCCTTGCTGGCCTTTTCCCCACCCCCTCCCCAGCTTGGGCAGCATCAACTCTCACTCCCAGTGTGAGTCCCTGGTCCTGGGTCCCAGAGGGAGAATAGTAACCCTGTGCTGTGTATATTGGGGTGCATGTGTGTCTATGTCAATCCATCAGGTGACAGCATGAAGGACTGATTCAGGATGCTCATCTTGGTCTTGCCAGTCCCAGAACTTGCTCTGGATGTAGGAGTGGCTGGCAGGGCTGCCTAGGGCAAAGGAGTACTGGATGAAACCATACAATAGTGCCTGGGACCAGGAGGAAGGACTGCAAATTTCCTGGGGAAAAGTGGGAGCATTCAGAGTGTCTGTGTATATGAGGGCACTGGTAAAGCCACACATGCATGCCTAGAACAAGACCTGCAAGGACCCTATGCTTTTGTTTCAGGCTGTTCTTTAGACTAATTGTAAGGCTGGCTAAGTGCTGAAGGAGAGCACCTGCACAGAGCCAATCTGCAAAGACTGGGAAAGGTGTTTTCTCTCTTTTTTTGTTTTGATGTTGTTAGCTCCTGGCATTCAAGGAAATCTCTGTCATAACACTAGCTGAATACAAGCTGAAGGAACAAAGAGGTTAGTAACTATATATGTCAAGGGATACAATCTTTGCATAAATAATTTGGGAAAGTCCTAAACAAATAGACCATGGTAGCCTTCAACATTAAGAAGGAGGCGGGGAGGTGTGTGTCAGCAAACCATGGGGAAGGGTGAGAATCTGATTTCCAGAGTTAACACATTAAGATATTCAAACATCCAACAAAAAATCTCAAGACATACAAAGAAATAGGAAGAGATGGCCCATTCAAAGGAACAAAATAAAGTGACGGACACCATCAATAAGGAATACCAGACTCTGGAAGACACTACCAGTGACAGACTTAAAAAGCTGCCAGAAAACTCAACATAAGACCAGTGTGACTTAACCAGTATCATGCCATAACTTTATGTGCCAAATGAAGTTAGACCCAGAATGCCCATAAGCCTTTCTGAATTTAACATCCTCAGGTAAGCTCAGAGATAGGCCATGGTCTGAATCTCAGCTCTGCTTTTGGCTACATTTTTTAACCCCTCCAAGTTTCGGTTTTCCCATCTGTAAAACGGGGATAATAAGAATCCCTATGCTTCTTAAGGATACAGGGAGGATTAGAGAGGCTTATGCACATGAGTCCCACAGCCTAGAATAATGGCATACAGTTTTTCAAAATATCACATGTTTTACTTTTCTTTGCTTTTTAGGTGTGATACTCTTCTTCTCTCTGAAGGCTGGTTAACAAACCTCTGCCAACATGGCAAGATATATAAATAAAACATAATTTTATTACCCACTTTATAGTTTCCTATAGTGCCCACATATAAATGTTGGTATGCTTCTCAACTCACTGGGGCAGAAGACGGGAGGCAGTCGTGGGCCAAACTCTTCTCTTTCATCTATCTGCATCTTTTGTATTGGGAAGGAAGGTACAGGCTCCTTGGGTGTCGGCTCATTAGCTGAAAAACAACAGGGTATTAATTTCATTTCTTTGCCAAATATTAATGTGTTTGAGTCTTTGGTTGATGTTGGTTGCCACTAGATAATGTGTGCTTTTGTTCACTACTATGCTTAACTAGCTTATTCCAGGTGGTGAGGACTCAGCAGTGAGCACAGCAGACCCCATTTCTGCACTCTGGGGAGAGTCAGGCAACATGGGCACTGATGGCTAAGTGCACTGAGGGCCATGATACAGGGGTGGCAAGTGTGCCTACAGGCACACACTCCAGATCACCAGGAAACCCGAGGAGTTGAAACACATCCTCTAGGAAGGGCCATCTGAGAAAAAAATAAAGGCGTACAAATAGCCTTACCCTCCACTTCAGAAAACTGAGACTAATTTCACTCAAAATAAAGTACTATGTTCATATTAATAGCCTCATTTTTAAACAGATTATTATATTTTCAGAGTAGAAAAGATATAAAAAGGGGAAAAGTCCAGAAAGTCCTGCATCAGAGTATTAACAGTGGTTATCTCTGGGAAGCAGGATTACAAGGGACTTAAGATTTCTACATTTCAATATAGTTTAACTTTTTAAATACAAGTATATATGACTTTTGTAACAAAAAAATATGTTTTTCTTTTTCTTACCAAAGAAAGAAATAGAAAAGGGTTGACATTTGCAATCACTTAAAAACAAACAAAATTTTTTACTTCTATTTAGTTTTTTTAATTAAAGCCCTTTAAAAGCTATGCTTGAATCCACCACAGTCTGTCAAGAGCAGGCAGACATTGCTAAGAGATGGGAGATTTTGTCCACCCACCCAAGCATCTGAAAAGTTCCCCCCCAGATCACAAGCCCTGGATGGCCTCCTTTCCTGTGCCCGAAACTACTGGCTGGGGCATCGAGAACAAGCAGGAGCAGCTATGCCTCCGAACCAAGTGTCAGACTTGTAGTCATGACAACAGATGCCATTCACCAGGGCTACTGTGCGCCAGGCAATTTCTATCTGATGGTCAATCCAGAATATACAATTTGCCCTGTAGAAAGGAAAGCAGGAAGGGGCCTTGTATACTTCATGACCAAATGTATTCTAATAATCCTGGCACTTTATCATCAACCAGGTTTAAAAAAAAAAAAAGTTTTTTCAAAAAGAAACTCTTATTCTTTTTGAAATCTTCTCAACTAAGGGAAGCAGGACAATCAATACCACAGCTATCCTAAAAACATACCTGAGATTTATACCAGATTTAAAAAAGAAAGAACGCTGCACCACCCCCAATGAAATCTATAAAAAAGATTAAAAATCAGCAACTGCTAATTGCCCTGGTTTAATATTACAGGCTGAGCAAAGAGGGAGCTTCTCTAGAGCCATCATCCTTTCATCCTTTAGATTCTGAAATCTGAAATATTGACGTACTGTGTGCTACAACTGATGTTTCCACGAACGCAGTCTCTTGGGATCTTCGGAAGCTGGCCTCCCCAACATCCGCCTGATCATCCTCACTGTCACCCTGCTCATCCTCGGAGGATGAGGACTTTTCATCTGAGGAGCTGGCAAAGATGGCCTTGAATAAGTCCATGGATGGACGGCTAAGTCCTTCTCCCTCAGTCTGTGAATCTGCACCTTTGTTTTCCATCTGTATTAACAGTGAAGTAAGAGTCAGGAATGAAGGAGCAGGGGTGAAAGGAGCTAAAATTCTAGAATAACACACACACACCTGTATTATGTTTATGCTCACATACTTCGGGATCCGTCCTCACACACTGCTGAATTAAACAGTTATGACACACACATGTTCTGCGATGTTTCTGAGTCAATAATTGTGGAATGTGCCAATAGGTAGAAGCAGCTGATATCTCCAATAGAAAGGGTTCTAATGGAGATTAGTCATTGAGCAGAATTGCAAAGGGCCCAGAAAAATGTAGTCAGGACTAGTGCAGTGCTATGTCCTATTTTAAAGAGTGAAATAAAACTCCTAAGACACACATTTCATTTTTGACCACTGCCAGCATTATTTATGTATTTTGCTAACAATCCTTCCTTGTAACTGCAATCAAAGTCTATCCAAGCTTTCAGAGATTTGATATTAAAGATTTTGAAGACAATCTATTATGGGAAAATGCTGAAGAAGAAACTGGGCTCTCCCCAGAATGGGAGGGAGGCAGGACCACATTGATAAAATAGTCATGGAACTTCCTTCTGCAATTACACATCACCTTTCTAAAATAAACCCAAGTTACAGACATTCAGATTAACACAATAAAGAGGCAGTAACTTTGTATAAACTCAATTCAATAAACACCAAGCAAAGGTAAGCTGCTTATCACCAGACAGGACAAAGAGAGTAATCTACTGGGCTAAGTGTAAACAGTAGCAATGCAAGAGAGCTGCAGGACCATCCTGCATCAGAACCATGGCAGTCCTTCCATTCTCCACCAAAGAACCCACGTTGCAGAAAGCAAGAGACTGGCAATGCCACGTTCCTGGACTGTATCAACAGGTGGGTCTGGACTCTACAACCCAGCTCTCCTCACTCTTGGTCAATAGTCTGTCCTCTGTGCTACACCACCTCCAATTTGTGAAGCAGAGTTACAAACATCCACATGAGGAAAACTGGGACAAGATAGCAGGTATTAAAACTAACTGAGAGCCTTGAGGGTAGGTTAGAGATTGGGTAGTGCAGGCTTGAGGCTGCCTCCTCAAGGCAGGGAAGAGGTCCAGGCTCCTTGGGGCAAATAAAAAATTAATAATAATATATAACAAATAAAATACAAAAATAATAAATAAATACAAAAACAAAAACAAAAAAAACTAACTGAGGGAAGCGGATGTAGCTCAAATGATTGAGCATTTGCTTCCCATGTATGAGGTCCTGGGTTCGATCCCTAGTACCTCCTAAAAACAAAACAAACAAACAAACAAAAAAACCAACTCTCACTGGGGAGCAGATGTAGCTCAGTAGTTGAGCACCTGCTTCCCACGTATGAGGTCCTGGGTTCAATCCCCAGTACCTCCTAAAAGCAAAAACAAACAAACGACTAAAAAACCCGAAATGTACATCAGAAGAATACTAATTTAAAAAAAAAAAAAAAAGCAAGAGATATTTTCTCTATATTCTCCACAGAAAAGAATACTTATTATTTGTAAAATTTATTTTCCAATATGAATCCACTGAAGTTTGCTTCAACGGTTGATGCTAGTAAAAGCCATTCTAGGCAAGGCATGATTAAAGCTATGATTGAAACTCTTGGACTATAGAGCAGGTGTTAGCAAATTACAGCCTACACGCCAGATCTGACCTGCTGTCTATTTTTGTAAATAAAGTTTTACTGAAACACAGCCACAACCAATCTTGACATATTGTCTATGGTGGCTGCTGCACTCAACAGCAAAGATGAGTAACTGCAGTAGAGACGGCCACAAAGCCTAGAACATTTACTACCTTGCCCTTTGTAGAAAAAGTTGGCCAAACTCAGCTATCAAGTAATGAGGGAAGACGTCACCAGAGAGAAAAGCAAAGGCTACAGGCAGCCTGGCAGAGAGAGCCTGGAAGCCCTATTACCTTATTTGAGAGGGAGTCCGTTACATGCTCCTCCTCTTTGTTTATTAATGGACTGGCCTCTTGTTTAGGTGTACCAACTTTTGATCTAGCCAAACTTAAAAATTCACTAATGGAATCTTCTTTCTTTTCTTGTTTAGATGTATCCCATCTGGAAGGTTTTCTTGATTCTGAAAGATAGGACACAGACATAACATTAGAATTAACAAGAAAAAAATGTATAGCACAAAAAGGCAAGTTCTTCATTACCTCAAGAACCTTCTGTGGGCCAGGTACTGTACAGATGCTGAGACAGTGCCCCAACCCCAAGTCGCATACATTTGGAGCTTTACAACACAAGCTCGTGTCGCAGTATGAGCCACTGTCAGATGGAGGGAGGAGGGCTCACACTCTGTATCCCTAGGACTAGATGACCTTCTACTTCCATATTCCCAACAAGCTAAGGGTTGAGAGTCAACACACAGACCTGCATAAGCCCTACTCACTGTCGAGGCCTTGGTGCTGCTGTAGTTTTTCACTTGATACTCGAGGTGCAGGCAAGGAAGCTGTCTCTGGGAGTGTCAGAAAGTTGAAGACTGAGTATTTGTCACGTTTCACTCTTGGTAATCCAACTAAAGTTGAACTGGGGGTTAAAAAGTAAAAGCATATGATTTTAATAACAACCGCTAGGATAAAATTTACTTTCTGTAAAGCTTTCTGTGGCAGTTTGATATTGTTTATGAATTCCAAAAAGAGACATAGATTATGTTTGTAAACTGTTCTGTTCCTCTGGGCATGTACCCTTTGACTGATTTAAATTCAAAGACTTTCTGTTTACATGATTAAGTCAAGATTAGGGCTTTGATTTGACCACAACATTAGAGCGTGCAGGACAGTCCCCACCCCCTTGGTGGGCTATATAAATGGACGCTCACACAGAAGATACACAGAGGAATAGAGAGAGCTCCATAGACACAGAAGAGGAGAGAACTTGTCAGCTTTGATCCTACAGCCCCAGGAAGAGAGATGAGCCATTTGCCTGATAGTTTACAGCTCACTTTGTGACAAGACCAGAGCAGCTGAACCCAGAAAGAAACGAGCCCTCCAGCCTACAGGTGAGATTGGAAGAAGCTGGGCCCACAGAGCCTTAAGAGGAAAGAGGAAGACTGAACCCTCGCAGAGATAGACAACCACCTTGCTTCAACACGTGGCAACAGACTTTGGTAAGGAAGTACCTCTTATGGTACCTTGAGTTGGACTCTTTAGGGCCTTGTAACTGTAAGCTTCTACCCCAAATAAATACCCTTTATGAAAGTCAACAGAGTTCTGGTACTTTGCATCAGCACTCCTTTGGCTGACTAATACACTTTCCATCTCACATTTTTACCAGCTCTTCTATTTGGCTAAAAAGGTCCCTTAAGAAGTTTTCACTTTTCAAAGCAGTTCAAGAATTTAGAATGGCTGACTTTAGAATCCATGAGTTTTTCCTTATTATAGTAAGGGCTAGAATTTAACTTGGAATATTCCATTAAAGAAAAGGTCCACTGCTAAAAAAATAGACCTAAAATTTCTCACAAGACTTTGATTGACTGCATATGTTTTCTTGTAGTGTTTATAACCAAATAAGATGCTGAAACTTTTTAAAGAGAATTAGAAAGTGGACTTATTGGGGGCGGATGTGGCTCAAATGGTTGGGCATCTGTCTCCCATATGGAGGGATCTGGGATAGATCCCCGGGACCTCCCAGTAAAAAAAAAGTAAGAGGACTCATGCTTTTTTAAATGTAATTTCAAATGCAAACTATATGTGTAGGATTTAAAAGGTGGCAAATTAGACAGGCATTAAGTTTTGTAACTTGACAGATCTGAGTTTCATATTTTCAAAATGGAATAAGGTTTAATATCTGGAGGTTTTTGTTTTTGTTTTTGTAACACACAGAAGTTAAAGCAAATCTGCAAATGTTTCAACTCCAAGGATTTATAAATAAGTTCATCTAGAAAAAGGGAATTTATAAGAGTATGTAAGGGGAGAAGTTAGCTTTAATATGGGGAACAGATTTTGTTTTGGTTTAAAGGCAAATTTATCCAACTTACTCTGGATAAGGGTCAGGAACATTAAACCTCTTACACAGAAGCTTGTCAGGGTGCCACTCAAATGTGTCTCGGGTAAGCTTCCCAAACATCTTCATCTTCACGGCTGACTGCTTGTCATTGACATCATTCTGGAAAAATACAATCATTCTGTTTCATCTAGTGGCCACACAAGTGATCTGATTGCTCTTCCACTTAAAAATTTTCAAACAGGGGCACAGATGTAGCTCAAGTGGTTGAGTGCCTGCTTCCCATGGACAAGGTCCCAAGGTTTGATACCTTGTACCTCCTAAAAACAAAACAAATGAAAAAACCAACTCTCATTGGGGAGCAATGTAGCTCAGTGGTTGAGCACCTGCTTCCCATGTATGAGGTCCTGGGTTCAATCTCCAGTACCTCCTAAAAAAGAATTTGTTTTTTCAAACAATCTTTGAAAATTACAAACAGCTTGGGCTATAAACTTTGGTAATTGCTGGAAGTTAAATCATAAAATTGTTCTTATTCAACTATTCCATGTATATTTTGATATTTTCACTGAGGGATTTAAAATATTTGGCTATACAGTGTTTCAATTTAAAAATTCACCAGGTAGGGACATGATGATAGCGGCAGACCTCTTGGTCTCGAGGGACTTCGACTTGATCTGCATCGTCGTCTTCTTTGGCATGAGTGAACCTGGAGGACAAGGTTGAATGGGAAGACGCATACAGCAGGGCTGCTCGAGAAAACTCATCCCGCTCACGGCCTCGCTCCCACTCGGTCATACTGGGATCCAGACAACTTTCCAGAGCATCTGTGGTACAGAGAACAAGAAACTGTTTCATTTCTAGGAAAAAGAAGGGGCTTAAAGTGGAACACCTGGTGGACATCACTCCAAACCTGTGTGTTTCACCATAAGAAACAAAAATCCTATTCTTGAACGCTGTCCAGCTTTGTCTTGAAGGCTGCCATGAGGGGTGGCGGGAGGGATACATGACAGGTAATGTTTGCTCTCTCCCACAAAATGATACTTTTATTTAATTCTGTCTTCTGCTTGTAACAGAGAAAAACATTTTGGGGACTGACAGTTAAATCTTTGGAAGCAAGAACTTGTCACTACTCCCAGACAGTGGTAGCTTCATCCCAACTATACTGCAGAAAAACACTCCTTTCCCTAACTTTAAAAAATTTAACAATACACACTAGGGCTTGTAGGTTCTCTGTAAGGCACAAAGCACAGTAAAATGTACTTTTCATTCCCCAAAGACCTGCCTTTGAAAAACCACCCCTTTAATTTGCTGACACCCTCTCACAAGGACTACTGCAAATAGCAGGACTCCCTCTCCTCCTCGCCATAGTTACTTCATAGATCATAGAGTGATGTTTTTTCCCTATATAAATAGATACAAGTTTTTGGCCAACTATCTTTTTACATCAAATTTTAGACTATGATTTAGGACTGGATGGTTAGGATCTTAAGAGAAAATGGGAGTTTAACTTGTGCAGAACTGGTAAAAATAATCTCTGGAAATGAATAGAAAAGGTGAAAGCACAACATAATGTTTGTAACTAGCAGTGCCATTATATAGTTATGACAGTGGTTGACAGGGAGAGACTAAGGTCATGTATATTACTAAAAAGAAAGCTAAAAAATGTTAACATGGGACTGTATAGCATAGTAAAAGCTCATGTGAAATATGAATATGAGTAATATTGCATATTGAATAAATGTTATGTATGCTAATGTTACAAGATGTTAATATCAGGAAAAAAAATCAAAAACAAAACATTATGCTAAGTGAAAGAAACCAGACATGCAGTACTATATATGATTCCATTTACATAAAATGAAATATGAATCAATTTATAAAGATGGAATTAGATTAGTGGTTATGTAGGGCTGGGGAAGGATAGAGGGCTTGAGAGGTGACTGCTAAGGGCTGTGGAGTGTTTCTTTATGGAGTAATGAATTGTTCTAAAGTTTTTTGTGGTGCACAACACTGTGATTATACTAAAAGCCATGATTGTACACTTTGGATAGATAGTATATCTATGTGAATATATCTCAATAAAAAATGGTAATATTTTTTAAGGAAAAAAAAAGGTAAAATGGGTGACGAGATTGTTCTCTTGGTGTGAGATGTAAAACTTTGAGAAGTAAAGCATTTGTAAATAGCCAATGGACTATAATTGAGCATTAGCCACGGCCAAGGCAAGTTCTCTGTTTAAACAGCTACCTTTGGACCTGAGATATAGAAAAACACAATTGGCCAATTGTTCTTTCTTTCCAAAGTCAAGCGCCTGGTCTTAAAACATTTGCACTGTTTGCAGCAGGACAAAGCAAACATACCGGCAGAGCAGGATCTTGGGCGAGCCTAGCAAGAAAGCTACCCCTGGCTGAAAGGTGGGAGACCCAGGCCTAGCACTCACCTTTCTGGCCCTGTTTCATATTTGCTAAGAACTCTTCATATCGTTTTTGCTTTTCTGGGTCTTTTGAAAAAGGTTTGAACTTGCTGGTTCCTGTGGTGGCTGACCTGCCACCCAAGGCCGTGTGCCAAGAGCAGTGTCCAACATCTGGAGAGGAGGGCTGGGATCTGTTGCTCAGGGCATTTTGAGCCAGACTCCTGGCCTTTAGTTGAGCAGCTTTAAGGTCAGTTGCCTGTTTCATTTCTTTCATTCTCTCTCTATCTTTTTGGGACAGAAACTCTAAAACTGAAGTAGTTGAACCTAAACAAAAACAGGAATAAGAAGAGATGAAAATCTTCTCTGCATTTCTCTGTACATATATTTTCAATATCACAAACTTATACAGGTAATATATTTTCATGTTTAATGTTTCATTCTTCTTCATATTATCCCTGTGAACTGACAGTAATAACATAATGACAGTCCTATATTACAGTTGGCAAAAATGGAGTTTAATACCTGGATGTTTATTGGGCTGGTGAGTGGTCCTAGCATGAGGACCCTGACATCCCAGGCTCCCGACCTCCAGTCTGCAGTGGCCACCCCTTCTTCAGTCCTGCCCAGCACAAGTCCCAGTTCAGAGCACAGTTACCCAACACGCATGCCTTCATATCGCAAATGCTCAGTGAGTGCCTACTCCATGCCAGCAATGGTCTAGGGTCTGGGAGAACAATGCAGACAAGACCTCTGTTTTCACTAGTGAGGGATATGGATATTAAAAGCCAAAAATCAACACCAGAGCATTGCTGTGAGAGGAGAGCTATGAAAAATATAAAATAGGGTGATGTATGTGACTGAGGGTGATGAGCTGGTAGGCTGGTGGTGGAGGATGGAAAGAAAGATAACTAGGTCACACAGTGGTCAGGGAAGGCTTGGGAGGTCTCTCTAAAGAGGTCCTAAGTAATAAAAGGAGCCAGACTCACAAAAATCTAGGGGAAGAGGGAAGCGGATGTGGCTCAAGCGGTTGAGCAACTGCTTCCGACATGGGAGGTCCCAGGTTCAGTTCCTGGTGCCTCCTAAAAATGGGAAAAAAAACAAACAACAAGCAAACAAATGAAAAAATGAACTCGGGGAGCCGATGTGGCTCACTGGTTGAGCGCCGGCTTCCCACATATGAGGTCCCGGGGTTCAATCACCGGCCTTGGTACCCCCAAAAAAAAAATTCTAGAGGAAGAAAAGAGGCAGAGGAAATAGAAAACCTAAAGGCCCTGAGGAAGGATCATGCTTGGCAGGTTCAAGGACAGAAAAGAAGATCATGAGGCCAAACTGCAAGGAACGGACTGGGTGAAAAGGGTACAAGATGTAGCCTAAGAGGCAGGCAGGGGCTAGATCATGTAGGGCCTTGTGGGGCTTTTATCTGAAGTGTGAGGGGTACTGGAGGGTTTTAAAGGAGGAGTGTCTTCATTAGTTCATCTAGCTGCTGTTGAGGGGGAAAGACTGCAGAAGGAAAAGGGGTGAAATAAGAGACCAATGAGGCTGCTGCAATTGTGCAGGTGAGAGAGGAAGGGGGCTTGAATCAAGGTAGAAGCAGAGGAAATGCGGAAAGTGGATGGATTACCCAAGTATGCTGGAGTCAAAGCTGAAAGGACTTGCTGATAGACTGGGTATGGTAGGGGGAGGAAGGGAAAAAAAGGAGCTAAGAATTAGGATTTCTACATTCTGGTCTGAGCAGTGAGTCAGCGGTGGTACCATTCACTGAGATGGGGAAGAGCAAGTTTAGAGAAAGGAGAGAGGAACCAAGAGTTCTTTTTTAATGGATTGTATTTGAACTACCTATTAGGCTCCCAAATGGCAAGGTTGCACAGCATGAGCCCCTCAAAAGTCTAAGTCTGCCTCTCATACTGGGTCTTTTTATTGCAACCTTCAGGGGATTCTCCATGCTTTGCAAACTTCCAGATACTTTCATTACTTTTAGGCTTTCAGGAGAAGAGTTATAGTATCCTTTCTCACTGAGAGAAAAATACCTGTATTTTCCCAGGCTGGGCAGAGAAAGTGAAGCTACAAATGTCCCTCGTCTTAACCCTATTCCCAGATAATTATTAAAATGTTGGAAACAGTTGAGCTCAAGATAAGGGCTGTGATTTAAACAGCACAACCCACGATGAGGGAAGAAAACAAGTATTAAGTAAAGGATGTGCATACTATCATGTATACCATTCAAAATAAAACACTTTTATTCTCACGATTTGAGAATACAAAATCATGTAAAATAAGTTTTAGAGAGGAAATAACTTTACACTTTAATTTGGATAACACAGCTTACTTTAAATGTAATGACTTGGGAGGCAGATGTGGCTCAAGTGATTGGGCTCCCACCTACCATATGGGAGGTCCCGGGTTTGTTTCCCAGGGCCTCTTGGTGAAGGCGAGCTGGCCCGCGCACAGAGTTAGCCCGTGCAGCAAGCTAGCGCAACAAAAAGAGACAAAGAGGAGAGGCAATGAGAGATACAACAAACCAGGGGGCTGAGGTGGCTCAAGCGATTGAGTACCTCTCTCCCACATCGGAAGGTCCCATGATCGGTTCCCGGTGCCTCCTAAAAGAGAAGACAAGCAGACATAGAGAGCACATAGCGAATAGGCACAGAGAGCAGACAACGAGCACAAAACAACAAGGGGCAGGGCAGGGAATGAAAAAATAAAATAAATCCTTAAAAAAAAAGTAATGACTTAATTCTACTCCACGGCACATACCTTGAATAGGCATCTCTCCTAGCAACTGCCCGCGCTTGGAGGCATTCAATTGGTGCCTACTATGCGTTCCTGAGTCAGGCCCTGCCTTTCCAGCCGACTCTGATAATACCTGAACTAAGTGGGAATTGTCTGAAGTTGCTGCTACCACAGGCCTGAAATAATGCACTGGTCGGTAGTGTCTTGGCAACTCAGGCGGTGGATAAATCTTAAAAAACAAAAAACAGAAAAACAGGTTGCAATGAAAATGTTCTGGAAATAGTGGTGAAGGTTACAAAACATTGTCAACATACTTAATGTCACAGAATTGTACACTTAAAATGATTTAAATGACTTTTATGTTATATATATTTTTTACTACAATAAAAAAATAATTAATTAAAAAATTAAGAAAGGTTGCAAGAAAATCATACTTGACTTAACCAAGAAAACCTCAGAGCAGTGTTAACCCTGCTCCTTGCCAGGCTACCATTCAGCCAGTTCTTGCGTTGGGGTGGCTTGACCACATATCCCAGCAGCATCCATTCTGGTTCTGGAGGGTCACCAAAACTGCACTGTTCTAATGGTCAGATATTTTTACCCTCACCCCTGTCCACCTCTACAGAGATGCCCATATGCATGTTTAATACGACGACAACAATAAAGGGGTAAAAGTCAGCACAATGCATTGGCCCACTGTAAATCAGGAAATCTAGAAAAATGTGACTTGAGGTTTAGAAAAAACAACTTGCATAAATCAGTTTTAAACTTATGTTTGGTTATGTTTCGGTTCCAAATTGAAACCTCACTCTCTACTTTTTGATCTGAGATATTTCTCATTGAAAAGCTGACTGCCAAAATTGAAATTTATTTGGGAAATACAGGTACTTTCAATATTGAATGGCATTAATGATGGCAGAACAGGTAAGTTAAAAGAAATTAGATACTTTCAAATAACTGAATAGACCCTAGCTAATGAATACATGAAATGGTCTTCCTGCTCTTGGTCTAACAAACACATTTATGGACAGGTTCCTATTAGGCTATTGCTTAGATTTTTAAGCTACCTGAAAGCAGGAGTTGAATCAACTCTGAAGGAAGGGAAGCATCCTCTATGACTGTGGTTCTCAATCCTAGCCACACAATGGACTCACCTGGGGAGTTTTAACAATACTGATGCTTGCATCCCACCCACAGAAAGTCTGATATCACTGCATTTTCCCAAGCTCCCCAGGTAGTTGCCATGTACAGCCTGGGTATTATCATTGTCAGGAAACCTGGTCGGCACAGTTGGTCCCTGCCTAGGCAGGGGAGGCAGAGGGGAGATACCCTCAGGTGGGATTCTCTACAATTCTTTTTGCCCTTGCTCTACCTAACTCATTTTTTATCATCACAGCCCTCACCATCTTCTCTGAAACAAGGCTCGCAAATCAGCTGGCAAATATGCTCTTGTTACCAAACACAAAGAACCAGAGGGGCATGGCAGAAAGGAGTGGCATGGACACGACTCTTCTTTACATTCCGTTAGGTTTAAAGCATTTCTATTCCCGTATAAAGTCACTGTTCTGTTTTGTCTCTAAAGCCAGAGGCTGGGTTTTAGGCACAGATTTAGAAGTTTCGCCTGTCTGTGAAAGGCTCAGCCCTACTCGGAGTCATTCCGCCAAAGCCGTCTAGCACGGAGCTTCCTCAGGAAGCCCCGGACTTGGTTTCTACGGCTAAGGGACATTAACCTGCTACAATGGTATTGACAAAATTGATGAAAGAAGGTCATGGAACTCCAAACAGGATAACTCGCTGTGAGGCATATCATAATCAAATGGCTGAAGGCCAAAGATAAAGGGAGAATTCTGAAAGCATTAAGGAAGAAGGGACTCATCCAATAAGATTAAGGTGCCCTCCCTGCAGGGAAGCTACTTCAGGGCCAGGACTTAGTCCTCTTTCCCTTGAACCCTGAGTCGAGCAAGCATATCTCAGGCTTTTTAAACTATGCACTTTGCATTCTCTTTTAAGGTTATTTGACATTTCTAGTAATAGTAGTCCCTTACTTTCTTCTTTCTTAAATATTTTATATGTATTGAACCTTGCCCACACTGACTAATGTACTTTGTAGCATTCAGGGAGGAGTCAGAATTGGTAGTTATGGCTTTTTAAAAGTTTTCCACTTTTCCTTAAGTTACATGGTCCCTGGCATTATATCAATTTCATTCCCCCACCTATTTGTAATTTTTTTTAAAAAAGATTTATTTTATTTATTTCTCCTCATCCCCTCATTGTTTGCATTTGTTGTGTCTGTTTGTGTGCTGGTCTTTTTTTTTTTTAGGAGGCACCAGGAACTGAACCTGGGACCTCCCATGAGGGAGGGAAGCACCTAATTGCTTGAGCCACCTCCGCTCCCTACTTTGTTGTGTCTCTCATTATGTTTTCCTCCATGTGTCTCTTGTTGCATCATCTTGTTGCATCAGCTCGCTGCGCCAGCCTGTCGCGTCAGCTTGCTGTCTTGCTTGTCTTCTTTACGAGGCACCGGGAACCGATGCCTGGATCGGTTCCCATGTGGTAGGCAGGAACTCAATCACTTGAGCCACATTCGCTTCCCTCTAATTTTTTTTTAATGGAAATAACCAAAGAAGTTGGTGTTAAAAGATTAGCAATTTGGGAGCAGAGGTGGCTCAAGCGACTGAGTGCCTCTCTCCCACACGGGAAGTCCGGGTTCAGTTCCTGGTGCCTCCTAAAGAGAAAACAAGCAGACACAGAGAACACACAGTGAATGGACACAGAAAGCAGACAGCGAGCGCAAACAATGGGGGTGGGGGGAATAAATAAACAAAATAAATCTTAAAAAAAAAAAATTAGCAATTAGATGTTTTGAATACAATACAGCTACTAACTAATATTTCTAATGTAAAACATGTTACCCTGGAAAATCATGAGTAACTAGGCTGTTGCTTTATGAAAAGAGAATTTACTTATCTTTTCCATTTTAGCATAATAACATAGATTACATAGCAGCAAACATTTTAACCACTAAATCAATATATATTTTTTAAAAAAGGTTTTCTTACTTTCTTGGAAGATAAAGGTTTAGAAGCCAAGGAAAATCCATCCAAAATTTTGCCAATGTATCGAAGATCTTTCTCCGATTCTACAAAATGATGTCATTAATTAATTCCAGAGGCAGAGAAGATTAGAATAAGACGAAAGACGTCAGAAGATTTATATCTCCAAGAACATAAATACTACGTGTCATATGATATCATTCAAAGATAGCAGCAAAGGGAAGAAAGAAGGGAATGTCAAAACGCTCACACCTCTGTTGACTCAGTGACAGGCGGCCCGGCCCTCACCACCCATGGGCAGCCGATTAGGCTGCTAGGACACAAGGCTATGGCCCTACAAAACAAGTTCTTTAACCCTGATTTTATAGGTCCTACGCTAAGGAACTCCAAG
Source organism: Cabassous unicinctus (assembly GCA_029593785.1). Taxonomy (NCBI): domain Eukaryota; kingdom Metazoa; phylum Chordata; class Mammalia; order Cingulata; family Chlamyphoridae; genus Cabassous; species Cabassous unicinctus. Next base: position 4,397 of record JAQZBX010040700.1, on the reverse strand, counting down.
GAATATATATACTCTGTGGAGTAAGAGGGCTCAAGAAAACAGTCAAAAGGACAAGGATGGATAAAAATCATAGGCATAACTGCAAGAGAGTCATTTCTACAAATAGGTGAAAAACAACTGGGAGACTACCTACCCATTTCGCCAGCAACTATTCAAATCAGGAACAAAAAGCAATAAAATGCGTCATCCTGGAATATAATCTTAGTACGAATTAAAAGGTACTTTTGTCTTTTTCTCAAATGAAATTTCAACAAGAGATAAAGATCACAAATTCTGGCAACTGAATGAATTCTGCTCTCTGCCTGGAGCTAGGATAGTCCCTGGTCAAGGAGACAACAGAGTCCCCTTGGTTCTCAAGGGTTTTCTGAATCTCATAGCTGTGTCAAACATTCATCTGCATGAACTGCATTTTTGGTGACAAAAAGCCCCTTCCCCCCCATAACCGATAACTGATAACCGTGAGCACGCACATGTGCGTGTTTGGTCCCAGACCAGGCACTGCCACCTGCTAGATGGGGCAGGACTAAGGTTTTCAGCAGCTCATAACCAAACGCCACCATGTAACTACTTTCCTCCACAAGATGATTCACTGTATTTCAGCTCATGGTGAACTTTATGTCAGCTTCAAAAAGGTCCTAAAATTCTGGAGGGTAATTTGGCGTTACATTTCACATTCTTGGAATTTCATATTCTTCTAAAACCTGGAAGTTTCACTTCTATGAATTTATTCTGAAGAATTCTGAAGAAATAAGCAACAATTGTGCATAAAGATAGAGCCATAAGAATATTCGTTACAGCCCTATTGATCCACGGAGAAAAACAGAAACAATTTAAGGACTTTCACTGAATGAATATCTTTATTTAGCTAATTCCCATTGTTTTGCACCTGCATTTTCTCACTTAAGGTAAAACAAACATCATTTTGGAGGTGATGCTCACATTTATATACTCTTCAGCAATATTTATCTTATTTCAACAGGTATATTTTAGAAGTATTTTTTACACGGGTTAGATCAAACTTTATCTGACTATAGCTAAAAATGTCTATGCAAATTGTTTCCATCACTGTCACCTCCTGCAATTTATTTGGGTTGTTATTACTACTATAATCGCAAGAATAGTAGCTACCACCTATTCAGGCTTTATGGTGAGTACCTGGTCAAACATCAAGCTATGTCATTTAATTCTCGTAAGATGAACTCCCTGAGAGGACTTTATCCTTACTTTACAAATAAGGACTCTGATGTCCAGAGAGGTCACAAGTCTTGCCCAAGGTCACAGAGCTGGACAGTGGGGAGGTGAGATCCAAATCCAGGTTGGATTGACTCCCCTCCCAAGTTACAGGCTACTAACACCAACTCTGCACTGTCTCCTCTCTAAAGCTTTTCTGGAAAGAAAAACTGAAATGCTACTTAGACCTATAGAATCTGAACTGCCATGGACTCTGACTTGAAATTCAGGTTGTGTTAGGAACTGATCATCTCCTGCCCTAACAAGAGCCCCCTAAGAGCAGGGACTCAAATGAGGGGACATCAAGCTTCCTCTTTGTGTAGGCTCTTGGTACATCTTCCGCCTGGTCCCCAAACCCGGCCTCTGAACATTGCTGGAATGGGCCTACTTTGGCCCCCTGCCCAGTTCCTGGAGCTCCAAGTGTTTCCCTCTGACCCACTGCCAGCTCTGACCTGCAACACTAGCACCTGTCCACACACTGGCTGCTACCCGGATCCCAGGCCTCTCCCTCCACCCCACCTTGGCTCTGTTTTGATAGCTGACTTTGGTGGCCTGGTCTAGCCTGGTCTAAACACTACTTCTGTCTTACTTCCCACACTGGACCGCTCTTGCCCCTACTTTGTTTCTCACCCTGTATCTTTGACCAGCAATCACCTACTCTGTGGAGGCTGACACTCCAGCATCAATCTTGCTGTCCCTTATTCCTGATATCCTGATATTGAGTCCTACCATCAGTTGTGGATCTATGGAATTACCTTTCTGGCCTGTATACTGCCTGGGTGCTGTCCAGCCATACAACCCATCGCCAGGCTCCTCGTCCTTCAAAATGGTGTCATACTTGGATAGAGTTTCTGTGGCATAGATATCATCATCTTCCTCTTCCAGGGCACCTACACCAAAAGCCTTCAGAGAAAAGGGTTCAAACCAAGCAATTACAGGTTTGTTTGTTTGTTTGTTTTAGGGTATGTCTGCATTGAAGGATAAAGCTATGTTAAGGATCCAGTTGAACAGACTTCAATTCTCACTGAAGAATACCAAAGAGAGAAGTGAAAGGGAGCCCCACATTAACACACAGACTCAAGTCTCTTGAAAAACAGTGCAGAAGAGAGTATCAAGCTTCTAGCACTAGAGCTGGCCTCTGGCCCCAAAGCAGCCTTGGGGTCCCAGCACAGGAAGAAGAATGGAGGATACACCCAGGCAGCAGTGAGTGCAGGGGCAGAAATGGGGCCTCCCCAAAGAGAAAGGCAGAAATGCTGAACACATTGCGGGGGGCCAGTGTAGGCAAAAAAAAAAAAAAAATTTGAGGCCTAAAGACCACTGCTAGTCTAACAGCAGTTATAAGAACTCCTGATCTTTTGTGGGAAAGGCCTCCAACAAGTAAAAGTTTTTGTTAAAAAGGATTGTTAAAAGTATAGAAAAGAAAAGGTAATAATGAAATGATGAGGTCCTGAGTTCAATCCCTGGTACCTCCTTAAAAAAAAAAAAAAGAACGAACCTCTGAATCAATTGGAGAGGACCTGCAATCAGTAAAAGCTCTCCATCTCCACAAAGGTAAAAAGCAAGTCCCCTGAGCAAAAACTAGACCCGTGTTCCAGACATGCTTGGGGCTTGCAGCACTAGGGAATAGTCCAACGGGTGATAAAACTTGGACCTAAACTCAGAGAGGCAAACTGCAGTTAAGAAATTTAAGATTATTAAGTAAATCCAAAGGATAGGAGTGGTTTTCTGTTCAGTCCAAGCATGTGGGAAAGCAGTTCTCAATCTAGGAACACACAAACTCCACCAGGAACTCTAGGTCCCGGGTCACAGGAGTACATTATTAAAATCAGGAAGGTGTGTGCTTCACATGTCTTCAGAAAAGATCCTTAGGAAAATATAATCCCTTCAAAGGCTGCCTTTATTCAACGAATGAGCGCCTATCCTGGGGCACATACAATATGAAAAGGAGACTCATTTCGCAATGGTTCCACATTTATAAAACAGATACGTTCTTACCTGGCCCGAAATTCCCAATTTTCTTCCTTTACTCAGTCCAACATCTCCAATAAGATTGCTGGCCCTCTCAGATCCCTCACTGAAAAGATTAAAATGTTCTCGTGAAGTTCCAAACAGTGCTTGGTGGGGATCCAGGCCCTTATAAGCCAGGCCATGTACATTATCTTTAGGTGTAAAATCCACAGGTGTAACATCTTTGGGTGCAAAGGTCACATTATCAGGTAGGTAGTCATCATCTTCATCCTAATTCCAATGTTTAAAATGGTACAAAGTAAGCCTGTGAAATACTATTTAAATCAGTGATTAATTCCAAACAGAACAATCATCAAACCTACAATTATGCTATTAAAAATGAGTAAATCAAGTCCCTGAACAAATGATACTAACACAAACAACTCCATTTTAAGAACGTGAATGTCCGGCCTTGGTATATCTATGATCCTGACATGTTGCTGAATACATTATCTGACATAATAAGAATCATTATAGGGTATGGATAATTCACTACAATGGGATTTGACTGATTTCTTAAATTATTTCTGACCCTAAAATTTCATGAGCAGAAAGTAACAGATACTACGGTACCAAATTGAAGGCCAGTCATCCTATACAATACCTCAGAGCCTTCAGAGCCTCCAGGGGGTAAAGCACAGCCATAGATTTTTACTCCAGGATCTATAAAAGACAATTGAACACATTAGTCCGGAGTGACTGAAAATATAGAAATCCAGCTCATTGACTCTTCAGAGGTAAATGCCCGAGTATGACTGTGCTTGTAAAAGGGGCTACAGCTTTAGGGTCAGAGGACTATCACTCTGAAATTGTTTTCCACCAGCCCCTGCCCTACTCACACTACAGCAACAAAGTACTCAATGAGTAACCTCTACTGCCCCAGCACCATGGAGAACCCAAAAGAAATGATCACTGCCTTCAAGGAGTCCACAATCTGGCTGGTGAGACCAGGGGCAAGAAATAAATAGACAACAGCTATGTTAAACTGTGGCATAGCTACCATTTTTCCCTAGCAACATAACAAAGAATTTTTAAAAAGTATTGGCAAGCATGGGAAACAAGAGCTTTAATATACTGCTGGTGGGAATATAAACTAGTGCAATTCTTCTGGAAAGATATCATGCATCGCACATAAAAAGCCTTTAAAAAATGTGCACACC
>JAQZBX010040699.1:0-22590 GCA_029593785.1 Cabassous unicinctus | reverse complement strand
GCGCGGGCTGGCTTGCCTTCACCAGGAGGCCCCGGGAATTGACCCTGGGGCCTCCCATATGGTAAACGGGAGCCCTATCGATTGAGCCACATCTGCTTCCCACCAACTTTCTTTAGGTTAGTAATATCTATATATGTGTCACTTAAAAAAAAAAAAAGTAATATATTCACACAGTTTTAAAATTTTAAGTTCAGCAACGTCTTCCTTGCATCACTGATCCTGGCCTACTCAGGTCTCCTCCCTGGTGACATCTGGAATATCTTTTCCCATTCCTTTATTTCTAACATTTGTATGTCATTTCTTAATATGAGTCTTTCTTGTAAAGGGTATGCAGCTAGATTTTTTTAATCAGTAAGAGAGTTTCTGCTTTGGGACTTTAACCTACTTACATTAACTTCGACTATTGATATATTTAGACTTATATTTCTCATACTTTTTTTTTTTTTTTTGCTTCTCTCTCACCTTCTATTGGGCTGATAAAATTTTTTTCTTTATTCCATTTTCCTACTTCTAGTGATTAGGAAATTATATGATATTTCTATTCTTCTAGTGGTGGCACATTTTTAACATTTTTTTTTCTAGCAAAGTCTAAAGCTAACAAGTGTTTCTAGCCTCCTCCTGAACAAAACAAGGGCCTTAACATTCTTTAGCTTTTTTCCCAAATAGCTCTCCTCTGTTCCTCTGTGTTTTTTGTGATCTAGATAATTACCAACTTACCTTTAAACATAGATTTAAAAAAAACCTTTAATATGATAATAATGATTACATTTAAGGTTTGCCAACATGGTTTACTGATTTCTTTTTTCTCCTTTGCTTTTCAGACCTGTTTCTCCCTTTTGGATTCATTTCTCCTTCAGCCCAAGCACTTTTTAGTTGTCCTTCCAGTGAGGATCTGTCAATATTAAGGTCTCTTAGGCCTTGCATGTCTTAAAATATCTCTATTTTGCACACACTGTTAACTGATAGTTTAATTGAGTATAGAATTCTAAGTACAAATTATTTTCCCTCAGTACTTTCCCTTGTAACTTTAAAAATGATTATTTTTATGCCTAATATTTTGTAGTTTCACCATGATGTTCTAACTGTAATTTCTTTTTCCTTTCTCCCTTCCTTCTTTCCTTTCCTCCCTCCCTCCCTCCTTCCGTCTTTCTTTTATTTATTTTGGTAATCTCTCTCAGCAGTCAGTAAACTTTTTCAACCTGACAACTTGTATCCGTCTTAAATTTTGGAAATTTCTTATTTTGTCCTCAAATATTGCATCTTCTTCATTCTTTCCATTCTTTCCTTCTGGAACTCCTAGTTCACATAGGCTGAAACTTTTCAATGTACCCACTATGTCATTAACTGATTATCTTGCTGTTTTGCACTCTAAGAGGTTCCCTCAGTTCTTTATTTTATTTTTTTAATTTTACCAGGAGGTCCCAGGGATCGAACCCAATTCGCTCCATATGGGAGATGGACACCCAACCATTTGAGCCACATGCACCCCCCTGGCCTCAGTTCTATCTTAATTTGCTACTCTCTTTAAAATGTGTGTAGCCAAGTAGTTTTAAAATTTTAATTACTAATCTTTTTCACATCTACTTGTTCTTGTTTCATAACTTCCTGATCTTATTTCACTGATACCGGTCTGTTATATCTTTAAGTATTTTAAATATACTTATCCTAAAGTATTTTGGATTTGCTTATTATTTCCTGATATAAATTCTTCCATTTGTTAGATTTATAATTCTCTTTCATAAGGCTGGACCTCCCCAAGTGCTTTGCAATTTATACTTGAGCGCTTATCTTGGGAGTTTTATCCTGCTTGTGCCTTCCTGCCAAGTGGTTTCTCCATTGCCATGATCCAACCTAAGCAGGTGCAGGGATCTGAGCTACTCTTCACAGCAGGGCTCAGGATTTTGCCTCATTCAGGCAGCGTGATTCCAAATCTTGAACCTGCTCACAGTGAGGTACAAGCCAGGTACCCTTCTGTCCTCCCATGGACACAGGCAAGTGGCATATTTCTGGTTACAATCCTATGGTAATTGTATTACTGATCTGAAATAGTCACCATTCCTCCCTATAGGACAATTATATTTTCCTACGCCAATGATGTCAGACTTGGCCATGTGACTAGCTGTGTCAATGAAATGTGAACAAAAATGAAGACATTTCTGAGTATAAACTTTAAGAATCTGCATGCTTCCACCATCTTCTCTCTTTCCTCTTACACAAGAATGGCAATGTCCCAGATAAGGGCAACTCCTTCAAATTCGATCCCAAAATGTAAAGAATGTGGCATAGGGCTGTAGCCAACCTGTGAAAGACATGTAATGTGAACAAGAAATAAACCTTTGTGGTAGTCAGCCATTAAGCTGTTGGGGTTGTTGGTTACTGCAGCTTAAGTTAGCCCATAGTGACTGATATAGGTAAACTACATTTTAAAGCTATATTTTAAACTCATATATTATCAACCATTTCTAAGGGTTTAGTGTAACAGAAAAAATTATACACTCACTGTGCTTTCTTGATATAGAAGCAGCTAAATGTATGCTGAAATATTATACAACAAACCATTACCAGTGTGTGCCTATGGGTTGAATTTGGAAAAGAGAAAATTTATCTCATTTTATATATTTCTGCATTATTCAAATTTTAAAACAATTTCTGTGCAATTTTAAAAACTAATAAAGAATTTTTAAAATAATTGCTTCCTTTTGATCAGAAGGGAGATAAACAACAGAGACAATGAATGAGGAAAAATGTGTTTTTAAAAATTATTAGTAAAAGCTCAGGGCGGTTCCACTGCTACATGACTAGCCACAGAATTTCCATAAATGAAGAAAAGCATTTATTAAAGATTAAAATCATACCAGGATGCTGCATATGACTAAATGAGAGTCTTGCACATAATACAATCACTCTTTTCCTCCTTTAATTCCCCTATTCCTCTGTATCGGATTTTATGGCTCATGATAATTATTATTAGTAATAATGTCCTTTTTGAACAAAGCTGAAACTCATTACAATGCCACATTCCATGACAACAAATATGATTAAGAATACACTAAATTTCAACTACATCATCTGTAGTAAAATGCTACCCTTGTGTAACTGCCCTTGTTTTTTTTTTCCTTTATTCTTTCTTTTTTTTTTTTTTTTTGCCCTTGGTTTTTAAATGAAAATGCTGTGATTTTAGCTGTTCAAACTGCGTAACATTGTTCCCGACAGGCCCCTGGGAAGAGTGCTTGTGTGCTGCTATTTCCCAGGTGGTGTGAATAAAGTTCAAATGTTGCTTCCTAAAATCCTTGCAAAAGATTAGACACAAGGAAATGGAAACTTTGAATCAAAGGTTTGCTTAAACCAGAGTTGGAAGGCCTGCCCTTAGCAGTCCTCTGCGAGCATCTCCCACTCAATACAACTTGAACTTTTAGCCTGTCGATTAAAAATAAAATCACCCATTCAGTTCATGTTCTGGACTTGCTGGACATATCAGCAACAGCACAAACTGACAGCGGACAAACAACAGCAGTGAGAAGACAATAGCGGGTGTGTCTGGTCAAATCCCAGAACCGATTAAGGCCAGCACTACCTGCAGAGAGCCAAGATTCCTGCACTGCTACAGGGCAGGAGTGTAAGTAGACCCAGGAGTCAGTGTTACCAGACCCAGGTTTGAACTTCAGCTAAGCCAGAAAAAGCTAGTGGGGGGCGAGGGGGGTGTGTTAGAGGGCAAGTTGTTTAATTACCCTGAGTTTCTTTGTCTGTAAAAGAAGATAGAATGTACCTACTTCACAGGGCTCCTGCAAGGACGAAGCAGTATCGTGTGCTCTGGAAAGGGCTGTCCACCATCGCCCTCCTCCACTCCTTGGCCACTTGGCTCCTTCCGGAACCCCGCGGGGCCACCATCCACAGTGACAAGTCATTCCGACATATCCAACAACTGATGAACTTGGACAATTTGACCGCTTAAAAAAACTGAATTGACTATTTAAATCCTCTAAGTCCCAGGATCTATATCTAATCCGGACTAACCATTGCTCAAATGTATGTTGTTAGAAACAAAAGGGGCTGTTTTATGAGTGAGGATGGCTTGCCACAAAGCTGTAGGCTACCGTGCAAAAGGGACTCAGTGGGAGTGAGAAACAGATAAAAACTGGTAGTATAAACTGATCTCATTTCTGGAAGGAAAAAGCATCTTGGTATATAGATGTATATACAAAGAAAAAGCATAAAAGGAAATATGCTAAAATGTTTAAAACTGTTATCTGTTTACTTGTTCATTCAGCAAACAATACTGAGCACCAATTATGTGCCGGTCTCATCTACCCTCCACATCTGTGAGGGATACAGTAATTAACTACAGGTATAAAGTCCCGGCTCTTGTGAAGCTTATATGGTTCAGAAATGATTATAATAAAGGAGGGCTAATGGAATAACAGACCATCTAGGGAAACTAATCTATTGGAGGGGTTAACAAGGCTCTCCTGAGAAAGGGACATAGACCTGAAGGATAAGTCGGAGTTAGCTGGATAGTGGGGTAGGAGTATGGGAACAGCATTATAGAGATTTTTATTTTCTTCCTTTTGATTATCTGTAATTTAAATTTTTTCACTTAATGAACATAATACTTTAGGGTCTTTATTCTGTTGATACTATCTTTTTACTCTGTGGCAGAATATGTTTTCTAATGGTAAACGTTTCAGTCGGTCAGTTTACCAGTGGTTATGTGGAGTCAGCTGTGGTCCCTAAACTCTTTTAGGCACCAAAAGAGAAGCCCAGAGCTAAAATTCCCAGAGACCTAGAATTGGAAGGAACCCTAGAAAACACCAACAAATCCCCTTAGTCAGGAAACAGACCCAGAGACGGCAAGCATTTTAATAGGACCACAATGCGAGAACTGTCATCCCCACAGTGACAGCTGGAGTGATGTGACAAGTTCTTGTTTTTTTCCATTTTAAAACCTCCAACCCAATATACAGTTTTTGATCTGGTTGGCAAGAGACTAAAAGTGACTGTGAGATGTGACCATTAGCAACCACGGTATTGCAGCTGACACAATGAGAAACCACGGTTCATCTATCGTATTAGGAAAATGATGAGTAAAAGCCAAAGCTGATGAGGGTGTGGTGACACTGACACCATCAGGCATTGCTGATTCCTCTGTCAATCAGTACACCCCAACGAAAACCACTGTGGCGATGCATTGCAAAAGCCACAAAAATTTGATTGACTCTTTTGCCCAATAATTCCATTTCTGGGATTCTTATCCTAAGGAAATGGTAAGATAAGTTCTGGTACACCCATCTGCAGACATTTATGGCTATGAGGATGCTACAATAACAGGGGAAAAGCTCAGAGTTTAAGGCTGATGCTATTCTACACGTCCACCATGTATGTTGGTAACCATGCTGATCAAGAAGCCTGTAATCTGGCATCTGCAACCTAAACCTCCACTGTGGCTTTCTCCAAAGTCCCCGGGAGCAAATCCAATGAATACTTTTCAGTACTTAGGTTCACCTGAGTGTTGGCAGGCATTTAACACCATCCCCCATCCCTGCTGGGCCCTTCAACCCCCCTCCTCCTCTTGCCCATTTGGTGAAGTTTTCTAGGGACCCAGTCTAGGTTACTTTCTCTATTCCCTCAACACTCTCTCAGGAGAATTTCTTTCAGATTCTGTTCCAAACTAGCTTCCACTTCCAACTACGTGCTGAAGATTCGCACATCCTGACCATTTGGATGGCTCTGGATTGACCTGTAGGCACAGAACCACCAGCCTGCTGGAGGTTTCCATCTGGATGCTGCCCAGGTTCCTCCTCAAATCAAGGAAGTGTAAAAATGGAACTCTTTCCCACCAAACATTTCTTTCCCTCCCCCATCCCCCTTTCCCTCTGCACTGCTACTGTATCCACTCTCATCTCCTCCTACCTGGACGTCTACCACATAGTTTCCTAACTGGCCCCACTATCCCAAGTCTATCTACCCTCAACATAGCTGACTGTGAACCTCTTACAGTACAAGCCCTGCCATGTCCTCCCCTGACTTAAGGCCTTCAGAGGGTCTCTGCCTGAAGGGTGAGCCCACCTCCTTGGCTGGCACAAGCAGCCTCTCCCACACTGTCCTCTTCCTGCCTGACAGCACCCCTCACGCACCCTTCTCTGTGCAGTCAACCAACCACACGACTGCCAGAACAAGCCCCTTCCTTTGGCTTCAGTACATGCTGAACCCTGTAAATGTTGCTAAGCCTTTAACGGTCTGATTCCCTGACCTGAATTTAAGAATCACTCCTCCAGGGAGCCTTCCTTGACTCCTGAGCTGAATGAGGTGACCATCTTCTGGGATCCCACAGCAGTTATTTAATAACATTTACCCTACCCCTAATCCTCTTTAATGTTTAATTACTCGTCTCTTTCCCCACCAGGAACTCCCTAAGGATAGGAACTGTGTTTTCCACATGTTTAGAGCCTAGCACTGAGGGAAGTGAAGCGAGAGGAGAAAAATAAAACAAAGCGATGACAGTACTTGTTCAGTGATAGGGTCATACATGGCTATTTTTTCTCTTCTTGTTTTCTATTTTTTTAGTATGTGGATAAAACTATTTTCACACTTTTAAAAAACCAATCTTTTTTTTTTTTAAGTTGTGTCCAATCTTGCCTATGCAGCTCCAATAAAAGGACTTGCTGCCTAAGTAAAGTTAACCTCAAGTTCCTTTCTTCTTGGACCCCTTGGGCACCTCAAGACCCCTCAAGCCCCACCTCAAGCCCCGCCAATTCTTTAGGACCTAGAAAAGCAGAAACACTTCCTTCAACATTTTCAGCAGACAGAAGGACCCCCCACCCCCACACACAAATTCCTGGGCCTTGAAAAGGTTATATTGCTCTTGTAGTTGAGTCCCAAAACCCATTTTTGGCCAAACATTTGTCACTGTATTCAGTATTCACATATGAAGAGGTACCCCGCCAGAACAGAACTAGGATTTATAGAGATTGGAGATGGAACATCTGACTGATAGATCTAACACCTTGTCAACCTGGGACACCAATGAGAGACAGGACACCCCCCCACCCCCAAAAACAAAACAAAACAAAACAAAACCCAACACCGTCTGAAAATTCTTCCCCCATTTTTAACCACAACATGAACGATCTTGTCAGGCGTCGTGCATACTGGCTTATCATTCTGTTAAATCTATGAACAATAACCCAATCATATAATGTTCAGTCTGACATTTGCTATGATTTCTCCTTAAAAGAAAACAAAAAGTATGATTAGTTCCAAAAATAAACCATTAAGAAAATCTCAGTTGAGAGACGAACGCTGTGGCTTAGAATCATCACTCTGATTAACAGCACATAATTCCTATCTTAAATGCAATTATCACAGTAATCCCCACTGTTTTTTTATAGTTTATGCCCAGCTCTTGAAGCAATAACTTTAATAGTAATAAAAGAAAACCTCTCCTAAGCCCATGGGCAGACCGTCAGCAGGGACCCTGTAGAGAAATGCTGAGTCTGGCTCAAGAGCTGCTCAGGAAGGTACCTACTTCTCTGCCCTCAGAAGTCCTTGCGTCCACTCCTGAAGGGGCACTTTCACAATTCAGCCCATCTCCAGAGCCTGCCGAGACAAGGCGGCCCGCAGAGCCCCGCCCTCAGGGAAGCCCTGCCCGACGCCTGCTGGACAGCAGGGCCACTGGATGGCAAGAGGGTAAGACCTGGAATCACCTCCTCCAGGAAGTAAGAGGGACGTGGGCAGGAAGCGTGCAGAAGACAGAGGTGAGGGAGGAAGAGTAGAGCGGGGAGGGCATGTCTTTCCACTAAGAGAGCTCAGGCATTTGTGCACTGAGAACATGCTATAATCAGCAGCATTCAGAAGGTACAATTTCCAAGATCTTTATTCAATTCAGCACATATTGAGCGCCTACAGTTACCCATCATCATCTCCTGGAAACTTACCTCATGTAGACTATTTACATTCTTACCACAGGGATAAGGAGTAAAGGAAGAAAAAGGGAGTATGAAAAGGTCAGAGGAAGAGCAAATGATTGATTCAAGGCCACACAGTCACCAGCGGCATGGCAACAGCCAGGATACACGTCTGTGCTTCATCCATCGACAATTTATTACAGAGTTAACTTTTGGTTCAGAACAAAAGGGACATACGTCCGCCAAGAATGAACTATACTAATTAATGACACCAACTCAAAAAAGAGTAAAAGTAACATGTATTTGGTATCCGCTGTAGATGGTTCTCAGAGTCAAAATTTATTAGCTATTCAAATGTTCAAGCTGTACAGAATGTTTTTCAGATCTGCATACAACATATTTATATCATAACAAAATTAATTTTCTATAAAATACTATTTCATTAAGGACTAAAGATGCTAAAAAGCTTCAATCACAAATTACTTGATACACACTTAATATATACTATTAAACATCTGACATAAGTACATAAGTAACAGCCAAGTAAGAAAAGCTATGACCCATGTGATTGCACACTTTGCGATTCCAACGAAAGTAGAAAACAAAATTATGTCACATAAATTTAGCTGATTTTAAGAATCTTTTTATTAGAAGATAGAAGCTATGTCCATTTTAACCATCATTTCTAAAGAGCTACCAAACAATAAAATTACCACCCTTAAATCCCAAGCTATAATACAATCTCTACTATCCATTACCCTTGGATGACACAGGACATCTGACCCCTCCATGAAATATGCAGTGGCCATTAAGAAGACAATTAGCAGCAGTTATGTATACAGAATGGAAGTTGTAGAACTGACCATACACACATTTGAATCATTACTCTCATTGAAGATAGGGTCAATGAAAATAATGGTTAAAATCAATATATATTTTATCTGTTCAATCACTTGCTGTCTTCAGCAATAAAAGCCACACAACCCACACACATTTTTTTTTCGCATCATTTTTTTTCATAAAATCTTTACGTGTGGAAAATACTTTTTAATCCAGGTTCAGATTGGGAACAATGAAGAGGCGTTTCATCTTCTTTCTCACTTCCATGGACCTGGTTGGCCTGTACACAACAGGCACGCTGAAAGATGAGTAACTGGAAAGACAATATGACCAGAGACTGTTTACCAGGTAACAATGCTCTATTTTAAGGCAAGTATCTATCACATACATACAGAGCAATTTATCCATTGATGAACCTTATGTGACAGTACAAAACTCAACAAGAAACGGAGGTATAACTTTACACAACATTAGAACAAATGTCAGAAAGTTTAAAGGTATTTTCAATGTACTTAACATATTTTACCCATAACTAAATAGAGTACTCTTCTCAAAGTTCTTATTTGTCCAGAAATACTTGATATTCTAAATTCTAGAAAAATACTAGAAATTAAATACTTAAAATCTTTGCAATAAGGCTCTCCACATAAGGCTACATTTGATATAAGGCTACTTCAACTTGATTCCTAAAAATAGCAAAAATATGCACCAAAATTCAAGCTATTCTGAACTAAAGAGAGGGATAGTGAGGTGATAACTTTATTGATCAAAATTAAACTTAGGCCAAAAGCAAATTTAAAATACATCAAATAAAAACTTTTCCTGTCATTTTTCAACATAAAACTGAACTATCGTGAATTTAAAATGGTGGAATGTGTAAGGTACTCTTTACTGCAAAACAGACACACATTCTCCCTTAGATAAGTACTTTAAATAGAATATAACCCATAAATGGCATTCATAATATATTTTAAAAATCTACATTCTGTGACCTTTACAAAAGCAGAACTGTTTTTTATTTTCAACTTAGGAACAGCCTAGTGGTTTATCTTTGGATATTTCCAATTGATGGCTCTCTGAAATGAAGGATACTGCAAATAAATCTAAGTCCTAGACAATTCAGTGCATTAATGTTTATGCCATCACTTTTGGGCCCCGAAAGCTAAAAATGGTTGATATTACATAAAGTGGAAAAAATATTCCCCAGATTTCTTCTCTAGTTCAAAGACGTATAATTTCTATATATTTTTAATTGTCAAGTGTTTTAAAGGAATTTACATTTGGTGAAAAATCTAGTTACTAACTCTACTCATTTTCAAACTGTTTTCCTTAAAATGAAAATAGACAGTGTTAAATATGCCTAAATACCAGGGTAAACTAATGAAAAGGCAGGATACTTTTAAAAAACATTGGCAATTACTGCACTCGTTTCCTCTACCAAGCTCGCAGTGAAATTAGGATAAAAAAATTCTAATTATTTTCACCTAATAATTTAATCAAGTACTCTAGAAAAATAATCTTCTAAGGGGAAGTTCAGCAGGGATTGCTTACTAAACTTCCAAATTTTGCCAAAATAAGGGAAATGAAACTACAAGAGATTAAAAAATAAGACTACCTAACTGAATAAATAATAATAATAAAGTCAAGTACGATCCAAAAACTGGAATACTCAAGAGCAAAGCAGTTTGTAAACTTATACTTGATGATATATGAAGAAAAAGAATTTAGACTGTGGCTAGATGAATGGAAGTTTCCATTAAAACAGCTGCACACCGAGTAACCAGAAAGATCCACAACCCAAATTCCACTTCCACTTCCAGATGTCAGGCATCATCTGGTTGTGGGGTCTCCTGCCCATTCTTCCGGGAATGGGCACAAAAGCACCCTCAAGTTTTCACTGGCACCAAACTCACAGAGGTACTCCTTTGCAAAAATGTCCTACGCTGGATTGTCATGGGGAAGGAGGAGAATGCAAGGAGCTGTAAGTATAAATACCAAGTATTCATTTATTTGAAAGGACCCAGAAATCTGCTTATTTAGTAATTAACTGAACCTAGCACTGACTTTAAACACCACTGTGCTTCTAGAGATGGCCACAAATCAGCCACAGCCTCTGCCCACAGAATGACTCACTCTTGTTAAACTGTGGCTAATCATGACAGCACTTTGTGCTTTGGGTAGAATCAATTCTCTACACTTGAGGATACCAGACAGGTCAATCACCGTGACATCTGAGTACTTGCTCCTTCCCATTCACCGTGTCCAGTCCACAAAGTGTCATCAACGTAGTGGGGCAGGGTGTGGTTGTGTGCAGCGTCCCTACAGGCTAGATCATGGTGCTTCCAACACCTCCTTCCTGGGGAAACTGCCTCCCCACCCCAAAAAGAATGCTTCCCCCATGCTCCTCGGATATGGGGCTTGCGAGAAAGCTTTGGAAAACCTTTCCCCAAAAGGGGTAATAATAGTAAAGATAAACCAGTGCTGCTCTGGAATCTGAGCAGGGAAAGTAGAAAGAGAATCAACCAGTGGATCCAGGTAGAGAAGACACTGAAGAGGGGCAGAGATGCCACGTGGGTGAGAAGGTGCCAGCCATGATGCCAGACCCTGAGGAGCAGTAGGAGAGACCAGAACCGCCAGCCTTGGCCAGGCAGCGGCAGCTGGTCCTAACAATAAACACCCATTACTCGGGTCACCTAACTAAGTGACTTTCTGTAACAAATGAACCTGTAAAGAGAGTGAAGCAGATATATTGTTACAAATATTTTTCCCTAAGCAAATTTTGTTTATTAGGATGACCAGCTAGAGCCAGAGATTTATTTTCAGAATACTTAAGAAAAGTGTTAAGCAAGAACAAAAGAATGATAAAACATTAATACATTATGTATTTAATGAAAACGTTGCTTTAACTTTTGTTCCTCTATAAATTATAGGAATTGTAGCCATTATTCAAATATTCAATAGCTAGTAATTAGGAATCCTAGTAATCCTAAAAATAGTTGTTCTGAATATTTATTTATTTTACAATTATAGCAAAGCACATATCCTTTTGAAAGCTTTTTTTCCTAAGCATTTTTAGTAAATATGTATCATTACAAATATGTGCTCAAAATCTTGGATCACAATTCCATTAGGTTTGAAATCCACATTTGCATTGAAGATTATTAACATTGACCTAGCACATTCACGAGATTTATTAAAATGTAGCCATTAACTAAAGGCCTTTGGGGCATATGTACAAAATTAAAGAAGTGTAAGTATTCAGTCAAATACTACATTAGCAATATTACTCATGGAAAAAAAAATGCCACTGGGGCTCTCTCAGTCCATTACTGGCTAGTCAGACTGGAAAGCATGACCTTGTAGGTGATCTTCCAATCATTTCGGGAAGTGTTATTAACAGATAATATTGGTCTTTTCCTCCATTTATTTTACCAACATCATTTCCTGGAGAAATTTCAGAAAGATTATATTCATGGTGAAGGACTACATTAAAAAATATGGTTTGTATGGAAGCAGATGTGGCTCAAGCAGCTGGGCGCCCGCCTACCACATGGGAGGTCCCGGGTTTGGTTCCTGGTGCCTCCTAAAGAAGACCAGCAAGACAGCAAGACAGCAAGACAGCAAGCTGATGCGGCAAGCTGACACAAGATGACATGGCAAGATGATGCAACAAAGAGACACAGCGAAGAGACACAATAAGAGGCACAACAAGCAGGAGCAGAGGTGGCTCAAGTGATTGGGTGCCTCCTCCCACATGGGAGGTCCCGGGTTCAGTTCCCAGTGCCTCCTAAAAAGAAAACGAAAAGAAAGCAGACAGTGAGCGCAAACAACGAGGGAGGAAAGAAATAAATAAACAGATAAAAAAAAAAAATCTTAAAAAATATATATGGGCTTGAGCAGATGTAGCTCAGTGGCTGGGCACCTGCTTCCCATGTACAAAGTCCTGGGTTCAATCCCCGGTACCTCCTAAAATATATATACATATATATACTTTACTGTCTGTGTAAAGGACACTCAGGTAAAACCAAAAATGTACCCTGCTGAGTAGAAGAGATTTTTCATCTACCAGGACTTCCCAGAGGGCATCTGGGCCAGCTGATGATCATCTCTGTGTGCTCCACAAGGCCCGGTACAGCAGGGACACCAGTTAGGTAAATGCACCTACTATGTGGACACAAAGGACTTTAAAGATATCCTGTCATCCTTTTCCTAGTTTAAGTGACCATCAAGTCGTATTTTTGAGGTACCTTCTTGTCTACCCCAGTAATTCAGTGATACTTTCTCTTCCTGTAAGTACTATGGAAAGACAGAGATTTAAATACACCAAGAAACCCACCTCTAGGAAGCCCCATGGCAGGAGAACACCCTGATTCTCCAGCTCTCCTGCCCCGGTATCCCCAAGGCAGGCAGAAGAGAGAACCACAAAACACTGACCCTCCCGGGTGAAGGAGCCCCCTTTATCCATACCCTCTGTCATTCCCCAGTACTCCTGGAATCCGAGAGGTACAAAGTTAGGTATTTAAGAGTCATTAAAATAAACCAACCAACAGAAGTGGGGCTTTACAAATCATCTGATCTCTTTCTTGTATGTTTGTCTCTGTATCTTTAGGCAGTGAACACAAACCAAAATTAACTTGGATTAATGAAAAGAATCAGTTTAATAGACTTTGTAACCATAAAAAGTATATCAATTGAATAACTGTTGAAAAAACATCACCAAGCAATTCCATAGCTTCAACTTGATTAGTTCT
The DNA here is from genome assembly GCA_029593785.1 of Cabassous unicinctus. Taxonomy (NCBI): domain Eukaryota; kingdom Metazoa; phylum Chordata; class Mammalia; order Cingulata; family Chlamyphoridae; genus Cabassous; species Cabassous unicinctus. The sequence goes on along the minus strand of JAQZBX010040699.1, from coordinate 9,098 downwards.
TGTACAGATTTAGAAACTCACTTCAACAATATTTATTTCCTGACACAACAGCAAAACTCAACTCACAACAAAAAATCTGTCCATTTCTTGATTAAAACACATTGTTAAAATCCAGTACCCTAGGGGAGCAGATGTAGCTCAGTGGTTGAGTGCCTGCTTCCCAGGTACAAGGTCCTGGGTTCAATCCCTGATACTTCCTTAAAAAAATAAAAAATAAAAAAAGATATGGATGGAAAATCCAATACCCTAAAAAAAAAAAAAAAAAAAAAAAAATCCAATACCCTTTCAGGATAAAAACAATCAACAAACTAAGAATAGGAGGGAACTTCCTCAACCTGATAAAGGGCATCTATGAAAACCTCATAGCTAATATTACATTAGTGGTAATAGACTGAAAGCTTTTCCTCTAAGATCAAGAACAAGACAAGAGTGTTCACTCTTGTCACCTCTATTCAAAAATGCTCTGGAGGTTAGCATGGGCAATTAGGTAAGAAAAGGAATTTTGGCAGATGATATGATCTTACATATAGAAAATCCTTAAACCCACACATACACACACACAAACTATTAGAACTAATAAACAATCTCAGCAAAGTTGTAAGATGTAAGATCAATATATTAAAATCAGTAGTATTTCTACACACTAGCAATAAACAATCTGAAAATGAAATTAAGAAAACGATTCTGTTTAAAATAGCATTAAAAGTAATAAAATACTCAGGAATAAACTTAACAAAAGAAGTGTAACATTTGTACACTGAAAATTATAAAACATTGTTGAAAGAAATTAAGGATGACCTAAATAAATGGAAATACATACATGTTCATGGATTCAAAGAATTAATGTCATTAAGATGTCAATACTCCCCCCAAAAGATCTACAGATTCAATGCAATCCCTATAAAAATTCCAACTGCCCTTTTTATATAGAATAACCAAAACAATCTTGAAAAAGAACAATGTTAAAGGACTCACAAATTTTAAATTTCAAAACTTACTACAAAACTACAGTAATCAAGACTGTATAGTACTGACATAAGGAGAAACATCTAAGTCAATGGAATAGAATTGAGAGTCCAGAAGTAAGTTTATATATATAAAATGAATTGATTTTCTACAAGGGTGCCAGATACCATTCAATGGGGAAAGAAGAGTCTCTTCAACAAATGGTGCTGGGAAACTGGATATCCACAAACAATAGAATGAAGCTGGACCCCTACATTTCACACCATATACAAAAATTAACTCAAAATGCATCAAAGACCCAAACATAAGAGTTAAAACTATAAAAGTCTTAGAAGAAAATATAGGTTTAAAATTTCATGACCTTGATAATCTGTAACAAATGTTCCACAACAATGTAAGGTGTTGGTGGAGAGGTGTTGTATGGGAATTCTGCACATTATGCATAATTGTTTTGTAAATTCACAATTTCTCTAATAAAAAATATATATTAAAAAAAATTTCAGGGCACGGATGTGGCTCAAATGGTTGGGCATCCATCTCCCATATGGAGGGACCTGAGTTCAATCCCTGGGACCCCCGGTAAAATAAAGAAAAAATATAGAAGGTGCGAGGGCCGCCAGGCTCCGCCCCCAGGCCCCTCGCGCAGGTGCGCTGTCAGGTCCCGTGTGTGGGTGCACCACAGCAGCAAGATGATGACTTAGCAGGAGAGTGCCATAGCAGGAGAGTGACGCAGGGGAGAGCCAAAGGCAAGACGCGCCAAAAAACTAGGAACTGAGGTGGCGCAGGTGGCAGAACGCCTCTCTCCCGCATCGGAGGTCCACAGGATCGAATTCCGGTGAAGAACAGGAAGAGAAGGATGAGAAGAGAGGGCAGAAAATGGACACAGAGAATTGACCAGCGAGTGGACACAAAAACAGCAGAAATGGGGGTAGGGGGGAGTAAAAATGGATAAAAAGTAAATAAATCTTTTAAAAAAATAAAATTAAATTAAAAATTTAAAAAAATTCATGACCTTGGTCCTAGGCAACAGTTTCATAGATATGACACTGAAAGCACAAACAAAAGGAAAAATAGATAAATTGGACTTAACCAAAATTAACTTTTGTCCTTCAAAGGAAACTATGAAGAAAGTGAAAAGACAACCCTCTGAATGGGAGAAAGTATCTGCGAATCATGTATTTGGCAAGGGTCTAATATCCAGAATATATAAAGAAGTCTTACAACTCAACAATAAAAAGACAAACCAATTTTAAAATGGGCAAAGAATTGGAATAGACATTTTTCCAAAGAAGACATAGAAATGGCCAATAAACACATGATAAGATGCTCAACACCAGTCGTCATTAGGGAAATGCAAAATCAAAAACAGGAGATACCACTTCACACCTACTAGGAGGGCTATCATCAAAAAGATGGACAATGACAAGTGTTGGCAAGGGTGTGGAGAAATTAGAACCCTCATACATTGTTGCAGAAATGAAAAAGGGCATAGTGGAAAACAGGTTGGCAGTTCCTCAAAAAATTAAACATAATGTTACCATAAGACTGAGAAATTCTGCTCTTACATGCACACCCAGGAGAAATGAGAACACAATGCCACACAAAAACAGCTCTGTCATTACTTATGCTTCCCTTCTTAAATAAAAAATTTTAAAAAGCCTTTATGACAATACACACTACAAATGGCCTTCACTTTGTTATAGAAAGAATTATTTTAAAACAACTGAAATAAAGTACAGGGGGGAAAAACCTACCTAACACAAACTATGGGAAATTTTAGTTTCAGTTTTAGTATCTCTCTATATAAATAAGTACACCACAGAATTGCTTCAGATATAAATGACATAGAATCACTTACTCCTGGTAGGTGAAGGCCAAAAAATATTTATTCCCTCTGGTTGTCACCCACTAAATGCCATTTATGCTTTCATTATACTTGGTACATGTTGATCTTTTACAATACAAATCAAAGGATTCCCACCAAAGCTACTTAGAATTAATTTATTTAAGTTATCAACATAAATGCAGATTATCAAAAGCAATTCACTAAACAAACAATAGTAAACTGACAATTGACCTTATGCTAATTATCTAAAGTTTATGCGCTTATTGGAAAAGCCTGGGAGAACTAGAAAAATCTGAAGGCTTAGGCTAGGAGGGGAATTGCTAAAAAAAAAAAGGTTAATCACTGAATGGGACAATATAGTCACATTGTGGATGACATTCCACAATCTACGACAGCAAAAGGGGCAGTAAACAATAAGTGCACATTTAGGGGCAGAACTGGAGTGCTCAGTCCTCTGAGTCCAGACGGACTTTGGAAAGACAGGAAGCAAAACACCAAACGAGAGCAGAGTGAATAAACAAAGAAGGCTTTGGAACCTCTGACCAAAATGGAACTTTTCCCGAGCATTCCCATTAAAGCTTCAACCCAGGTTACTTCCTATGCACCTGTAACAATATGGCTGGGCCTGGGCCTTCTAAATAACACAATGGTACGTGGAACATCTGTACTTATTTCTATGTATGTGAATAGGTGCACAACTAGGAAGTTTTGCAATTTTAAAAAACCTACTAAAAAAAACCTTCCATCAATTTTAACAAAAGTACCACACCAATGCAAACTGTTAGGAACGGGGAAACGGGAAACGGGGGAGGATATATAGGAACTCTGTACTTTCTGCATGATTTTTCTGTAAACTTACAATTACTCTAATAATAACGATTTAAAAAAAACCACCTATTATGACTGAGTTCCCTGCATACTGGTCCCAAGTTCTCCATCTTGACATCTAAGGCTTCTAGAAGCAATATTTGCTTTTTATTTGACCTAAAGATGTCAGGCTCCAAAGCCCTAAAGAAAGCATTTTTAAAAGAAATCCTTTATGCCTCTTGATGTTACAAAATAAAAAGAGGAAGCATGTCGAAAGAGTACTGAACCAAAAGTCCAGAGACCAGGTCACTGGGGCTCACCCTGACTCGAGGGTGACCAACCAACCATGCTGGTGCACTGGAGACAGGAATTTCCCAGAACACCCGCAGCATCCCCGAGCAAACCGGGAGAAGTTGGTCTCCCTATGGGTGACCATGGCCAAATCACAACCCACTGGGAGCACAGTTCCCTCGTCCTTAAAGTCTGTGTGAGGCAAGGGATAAAGGGAAAAAGAAGGGGGCGAGGTAGACCAGAAAATCTCCAGGAACTCTGCAGTTCTAATTTCCTGGGACCCTAAAAATATTTAGGCCATGTTTAATTGGATTGTATATGTGAATGCACATTTATGTAGGGTCAGAGAGCTCTGGAAATAATTCTGTGAAGCTATGTGTTAAATTTGGAGTTATATAAGCTTAGTGGTAAAATACAGCTAAGAGTTTGCAATTTTTTATTTTTCATTCCTATAGAAAAAAGGAAAAATAAACTGCTTTTAGAAAATACCTAGCTAAAAAAAAATTCTCCAATCCCAATATCCAACTTAACGCATCTCCACCCCTCCCACATGACAGGACACCTAGGGAGGACATTTAGACAAAAGTTTAAAAGAGGAAATATTATTTTGACTTACGGACAGCCACTGTAAAAGAATATACTTCTACATTAATTTTAAGGTAAGAAATGACAAATGTGTGGTTACAAGTAAGTGCTAACCTCAAGAGCAAATTGAATCAACTGTTTCAACTAGCAACCCACAAGCCAATACAACAATAAAAGAAAAAGACACATCAGGCCTGTTCACTTTCAAATATATTTCCTAATTTTGTTTCTCCAATACTGAAAAGTCCCACTAAAGATATAAAACAAGTTACATATAAGATCAAGTCACATAAGCTCAGGTGTAATAAAATCAAAACAAAATTTCAGGCTTCCTCTTTCCTCTTCAGGCATTCTAATTTAGGATGATATCTGACTTACTGGTACTAACACGGATCCTACTGAAAGCATTTTTGCCATTAAAGTTGAGTTGTGAAAAATATCTAAAAGTGCAAGTAAGAAAGAAGTGCTACCTATTTTTTTTAAAGGCAGTAACATTCGGAGAAAGATACAAGAAAATGCCCCTTTTCCTAAAAACCTACAACATCCAAAGAGGGGAGAATATATATAAAAAAGCAGTTTTATTCATACACCATATAAACCACCCAAAGTCTACAATCAATAGCTCTCAGTATAATCACAGTTGTGCTTTCATCACCATGATATATATTTTTTTAACTCATGAATGAACTACTCTATCATGTCTCATTATCATTCTGAGTAAATGAGTAGCTTAACGACCACCAACCTTTATCCAACATACTCCTTAATGAAAACTGGTTCTGAGCTATGAAGAGCCTAGGCTCACCAACCAGAGATTTCTCACTTGTTACTTAAGGACAGCTACAAAGTCTGTGTGTGCATTCACACGCATGGCGATATATGTCTAGACATGGGTGTATGTTTCTCCTTGGCTCTTCATACAAAAGTTTCTCCCCCTAAATCAGCCAATAGTTTGTGCAACAAGACTGTGTTAGGCACTGTGGGGATATAAAAATGTGTGCATGAGAGAGGGTCTCAGCTCTGCAGATAGCTATCATTTACTTGGGGGGATACGACATTTTCATATGAAGAGTTCCCAGTGCCAGTAAAAAGGAAGGCCACCATATTTTTATTAGAAATATGGGGATGCCATCATCTGAATATTATTTGCATGAATCATGAAGCCTTAATCCAAGTAAAGAGAAAATAAATCCATGCCATTTATTTCAATTATATTAAAACACAATAAATAAACAATAAATAACAGAACTTATTTTGAGCATGTAAAAAAAGTAGCATACCAGTGGTGGGGGATGGGGTGAGAGCTTTGATGGCCAAAATATCACCGAGACTCAGGAAAGGACATTAGGAAAAAGGAAACGTTTGATATTTGCTCAACAATGGCAATGACAAAGAAGTGTGGCTTCTAAGGTAGGGCTTCTTAACCTTTTTTGTTCCACGGACCCCTTTGCCAGTCAGGTGAAAACCACGGACCCCTTACTAAGGCCACACTACGCTGCGTATTATATAATAACTATATCACACCTGCACCAACACGTCCCCACAAGATTAATGTTTTTTTTTTAATTTCAATTCAAGCTCACGGGCCCCTAGTTTAAAACCCCTGCTCTAAGGGCATTCCTCAAAACCCAGAGGTGTGTAAGAACAGGTTACTGGGCTAGGTTTCTAGAGACCCAGGTTTCGGCCCAACTCCTTCAATCATATCGTCTCTTGCCCTGTTTCGTATAACAGCTGATGTTTGAACTAGGTGATGGCTAGTATTCCTTTAATGAACACTTCTGGTTACTCTTTCTTTGATAAATAGATCCAGGGCCCTGTCCTACTGACCCCTCCCCCATGCACATGTCCCAACACCTTCCTCCTCTAAATAAACAGTATTGTTTACATTTTTCTTAGTTTTATATTTCACAGTGTAAAATTTATTTATGTTTATACACTGAGTTCTTTTTGGCAACTGGTTGAATGAACAAAATTCTTCTTTATAGTGCTAAAATTTAGCAATGATCAATTATCAGTTTTAATTCATCTAATCCTAATAATCTAGTCAGATTACTGTGGCATATTATATAGTACCCTTATAAGAAGTTTTGGTGTAGCTGTGATTGACAATTATGAAGATCAGATAAAAAATTATGTATTCATTGCTTTTAGCTGGCTTAAAATTGGCTTGGCTATGCAGGAACGAAGAGTACAGAAATAATCAATTTCTTTTTTTTAATGATAATCCAATGACAACACACAAGTATGACCTTGGTGCAAAAAGGCTACATACATATCCTTTCATCTGGTAAATCTTATTCAACCCACAGTGTTTGAGAAAAAAGAAATTAAGAAAATAACCTAAAAATATAGGCTTTAATATTGAGCAATATCAAACTATTTCTATTATAACTTTTATGTTGGAAACATTCTTGTTTGGATATCTAAATGTTAGGACAATTGTCACCTAGTTACACAATGAATTTTAATATGATTCAATAAAATGCTAAGCAATACAAGCCCTCTTCATTCTTAAATACTTTTTTGAGCCATTTCAGTTAAGAGAGAAAAGAAATTCACACTGGGAAAGGGCTAAGACACTCAAACTTCCATGAAGGTGAATATTAGGAACAAAAATAAATTGGAGAATTGAAAAGTATTCCGGAAAAGCTTTTCAAATAAGATTCTTGCTTGTATCTAGCTCCAATATACAGTTTAAAATTGGCCAATTTTTAAAAGTATTTGTTCAACAGTTCCTGCATGTGGCATATGTTTCTGGGATACTTCTGACATTGATGAGAGATTGCAAAACATTTAGAAATGAAAATATTTTTAACTATAAGTTCCAAGTTTCTTGTGAACTCATCAAATGGAAAAAACATTTGGAAAATGGTACCTTTCGCAGTTTTAAAGTGTTCAAACAATGTACATGGAAAAAACATATAAAACCAGTTCAGGACAAGGAAACAAGTCTAAATAAAATAAGGTCCTAAAATTTACTCTAGGAGTCATTACCTTTCCTTTGCAATCTTCATCCTGTTTACTCTATAATAAAGAAACTGTTTTATCCTTTGAGCTGGGAAGGATAATTTTTAGCCTACCAAGATGATGACAGTACTACTGCAGTGCTCACCCAGAAAGAAATGCATGGATATGAAGTGTCAACTCTTTCTATCAAACGAAGTGTATGCACGAATTGATTTGCAATGCATTAATTTAGGAACTCAGCGGAGAGGCTCCTACTATATCTAGCTGATCTAAACTTGAGCTCATGGTAACACTGCACAAAGCTATGGTAGATGAAAGTGATAGGTAATGCCAACAGAACAATCCCACTGACAACACAAACTCCTCCAAGGATTCTTCCAGGCACTGTGATAGGATACATATCTCCATAGCCAACTGTAGTCATAGAGATAATCACCCACCAGCAGGCAGCGGGGATGCTGGCGAAGTCCTTGTTGGATGTTTCCAGGTCCAACCCATGTTCAAGAAGCTGAGAAAGTGCACTAAAGATTGCCATGGCAACACAAATGAAAACAAGTAACATGACCATCTCTCGGTAACATCGTTTGAGAGTCAACCCAAGTGTCTGAAGACCAATGAAGTGACGGGCAAGCTTAATCACCCAAAAAATCCTCATCATTCTAAGCACCCTCAGGGTGACTCCAGCCCTCTGCAGTTGAGAGTTCTCGCCCGTAAAAACTGTCATTAACACGGAGATGTAATACGGCGTGATTGCCAGTAAATCAATGATGTTCAGGGGTCTCTTGACAAACTCACACTTGTTTTTGGAGATGATGAACCTCACGATGCACTCTGCAGTGAACCAACCTATGCAGATAGCTTCAATTATCCTGTCAAGAGAACAAAAGAAGAATTGATCATTTTATCTTTAAGCATATTAATAGCTCTTAGATTTCTTCAGATAGTACTACAGTGACATACGAATTCAGTTACTTTTCCAGAAAACATAAAGTACAGACAGCTTTACCAACATCATCAGATCCACCAGGACACAACAGAACATAGTATAGTTCAAGTGAGAACTGAACTTGATAAAGTTCTTGCTTATAAACTACTTGTAATACCATTAGAATGATTGTTTTCACTTGTCACTAATACTTTGAAAAACGTATCTTATTGGTGGTTTGAAATGAACATACAGTCTGTCAGCCACAGTGTGAAATTTACTTACTCTTTGAGAATAGTGGTTCTCAACTGTTATGTCAGAAGGTGGGTCTGCGGGACACTTGGCTCCTACAGACAGTGGACATGCCCAATTTTTTGATGATTTACTTCTTGGTAAATTAGAGTGAACTCAAGATCATCACCTAAAATGTCACTCTCCCTTCTTTTCCAGGGAGTGGGAGACACCGAGGCTGAGCCAGCCCTTGGACAGTGCAGGAATGCCCTCTCCAGGAATGAACATCCTCATTTGAGAGTCACAGTGGAAGAAAGACTGAGGATTCCTGCCCTGCAGCAAAACAACCATGAGGATTTTCCCAGACCATAACAATTTTGTTTGTTTGTTTCCCATCATTATTTTTATGCAGCGTATATATTTTTTAACTTTTTAAGTTGAAGTTTATCATTCATACACGAATATCCATAAACAATAAGT
>JAQZBX010040698.1:0-22592 GCA_029593785.1 Cabassous unicinctus | reverse complement strand
AACAGGAAGACATGGACCAGTCCAATGAAAAAACTAAAAACCAGGAAGAGATGCAGAACATCAAACAACTAATCAAAGCTGTCCAAACAAATATCTTGGACAAACTTAATGAAATGAAGGAAGACATTAAGGATATTAAGATGACACTGGGAGAACATACTCTTCAGTATGTGTATAAACATACACGAGAAGATAACAGATATGATGGTGATAAATGGCACAATCCAAGAAATCAAAAAGACACTGGAAGCACATAACAGCAGATTTGAACAGGCAGAAGAAAGAATTAGTGATGTGGAAGACAGTACATCTGAAATCAAACAGATGGTAGAACAGATAGATAAAAAGATAGAAAAAATCCAGTCTATGAGATCCTGCTGAGATGTGCTTATGACTAGGCTTATGAGCGTTTGCTCTTGAAATTGAAACTTAGCCTATTGTTATGGGGTGCCTAAGGGTTGCCTCCTGAGAACCTCCTTGTTGCTCAAATGTGGCCTGTCTCTAAGCCAAACTCAGCATATGAATGCATTACTTTTCCCCCAGCATGGGACATGACTCCCGGGGATGAGCCTCCCTGGCACCAATGGATTGCTACCAAGCACCAACTAGCAATGCAACTGGAAAAAGCCCTTGAATAAAAGGGGGGGGGGGAAGGTAAAGACAAATGAGTTTATATGGCTAAGAGACTTCAAAGTGAGTCAAGAGGTCATCCCAGAGGTAACACACACATCTCAGAAGGATCTCATAGACTTCCAAAGTGGATACTACCCCAAATAGTGGGGCTGCTGATGGCTCTGGAGACACCCGGGTCCTGTGGTCAGGGCGGCTAGCTCCGGAGTTTTGTGCCTTGCCAGTGGGCCCTACTTTGGAGTTTGTGCTCCTGAGAGTGACAGAGTTGGACTCAATTATGTCTTCCCTGCACATGACTCATCTCTCCCTTCTATTTAAACCTATACTTGGTGCTGGAGTTTGTAGGTGTATGTCCAGAGACTCGAGTCTTTAGGCTGTCGATGTGCCAGCTGGGCCTGGAACCTCGGCGGAGTTGCAACACCTTCTCTACAGCACATTGGACTCACCCAGGACAACTGGCAGGGAGATGATGATGGAAAACGGCCATCCCAGGGAACAAAGAGAGTCTGCAGCTGCAGGCAGGATAGTCCCACCAATCTTCCCCATATTATAAACCCCCTCTCATATGGAGGTGGAGTGGATGTCACAATCCCAGAATCCTCAGGATTGGGGGAAGTGCTATAGACTAGAGGGAACTTACTGGTATTCTACTAAAAACGTATTGTGATTCTAGCAATGGAAGAAATTACAACATTGATGTGGAGCCAGTGGCCACTGGAGGCTCTGGCGGCAGAGAAAGGGAAAAACAGTTGTAATTCGGGGGCTTTTTCGGGACTTGGGAATTGTCCTGAGTGATGTTGCAATGACAGATATAAGCCATTTTATATCATCACATAACATGCAGAACCGTGTGGGAAAGAGTGTAGACTACAATGTGAACTATGGTCCATGCTTAATGGCAAAGTCCCAGGATGCATTTATCAATTGCAATTAATGTGCCACACTAATGAGGGATGTTCATGTGGGAGGGTGTGGGAAGTGTGGGGAGTGGGGCATATGGGAATCCCTATATCGTTTGTGTAACATTTATGTAACCTAAGTATCTTTTAAAAATTAGAAAATAAATAGGGTGGGTTGGGGGAAAAATACACCAAATGTAAAATAGGGACTATAGTTAGTAGTAACATTTTGATGATGCTCTTGGATAGTTTGCAACAAATGTTTCACAACCATGCAAAGTGTTGGTGGAGGGGTGATGTATGAGATGCCTGTAGATGTTATATATGTTTATTTTGTAATTCACAATCTTTACTATCCATTTGTTTATACATGTTCATGTATGAATGATATACTTCAATAAAAAATATATTTTAAAAAAGATACTATGAAAAAAAGAAAATTACAGACCATTTCCCTAATGAATATATATACAAAAATTTTCAACAAAATACTCACTAATCAAATCCAACACCGCTATAAATAATTACTCATCATGATCCAGTGGGTTTCATCTCAGGCATGCAAGGGTGATTCAATGCAAGAAAATCAATCAGTGTAATATATCAAATTAATTAATCAAAGAAGAAAAATCACATGATCATTAGTACAGGAAAGGCATTTGACAAAATCCAGCATGTTTTCTTATAAAAACACTCCAAAAGACAGGAGTTGAAGGAAACTTTCTCAACATGATAAAAGGCATATATGAAAAAAACCCACAGTTAACATTGTACTCAATAGTGAAAGACTGAAAGCTTTCCCACTGAGATTGGGAATAAGACAAGGCTGCCCACTGTCACCACTATTGTTCAATATAGTGCTAGAGGTTCTAGCTAGAGCAATCAGGCAAGTAAAAAAATAAAATGCATCCAAATTGGAAAAGAAGAAGTAAAACTTATGCTATTCACAGATGATATGATCCTATACTTAGAAAGTTCTGAAAAATTTACAACAAAACTATTAGAGCTAATAAACAAGTCCAGCAGAGTGGCAGGATACAAGATTAACATGCAAAAATCAGTAGTGTTTCTATACACTGCACAATCTGAAGAGGAAGTCAGGAAAAAATTCCATTTACAATAAACTAAAAGAATCAAATATTTAGGAATAAACTGAACCAAGGATGTATAACTATAATGCATTGCTAAAAGAAATCAAAGATCTAAATAAGTGGAAGAACATTCCATGTTCATGGTTTGGAAGACTAAATATTATTAAGATGTCAATTCTACCCAAATTGGTAAACAGTTTCAATGCAATAAAAGTTCCAACAGCCTCTTTTAAAGAAATGGAAAATCCAATTATTGAATTTGTTTGGAAGGATAAGGGGCCCCAAATAGCCAGAAACGTCTTAATAAGGAAGAATGAAGTTGGAGGCCTCTTACTTCTGGACTTTAAATCATATTACCTAGCTACCGTGGTAAAAACAAAACAAAACAGCTTAAATAAACATATAGACCAACGGAACCAAATTGATTGTTCAGAAACACACCCTAATATCTATGGTCAAGTGATATTTGACAAGGCTGTCAAGCCCACCCAGCTGGGTCAGAATAGTCTATTCAACAAATGGTGCTGGGGAATTGGATATCCATAGATAAAAGAAAGAGGAACCCTATATCACACCTTATATAAAAATTAACTTAAAATGGATCAAAGACCCAAATATAAAAGCTACAACCATAAAACTTCTAGAAGAAAATATAGGGAAACATCCTCAAGACTTGGTGGTAGGTCTTAATTTCATAAACTTACACCCAAAGCATGAGCAATAGAAGAAAAAATGGATAAACACAACCTCTTCAAACTTAAACACTTTTGTGCTTTAAAGAACTTTGTCAAGAACGTGAAAAGGCAGCCTACTCAATGGGAAAATAACATATCTGATAAGGGACTGATTTCTATGCTATGTAAAGAGATCATACAAATCAATAATAAAAGGGCAAGCAATCCAATTTCAAAATGGGCAAAAGACTTAGACATTTTTCCAAAGAGGAAGTAGAAATGGCAAACAAAACAAAACAAAACAAAAAAAAAACCATGAAAAAATATTCAATATCAATAACTATTAGGGAAATGAAAATCAAAAGTACAATGAGATTATCATCTCACACCTCATAAAATGGCCATTATTAAAAAAAAACACTGAAAACTACAAGTGCTGGGGAGGATGTAGAGAAATAGTAACACTCCATTGTTGGTGGGACTGTACAATGGTGCAATCTCTTTGGAAGACAGTTTGACGGTTCCTCAGGAAGCTAACTAAGATCCAGCAATCCCTCTACTAGGAATATATTCAGAAGAACTGAAAACAGGATGTTAACAGACATTTGCACACTGATGTTCAAAGAGGCATTATTCACAATTGCCAAAAGATGGAAACAACCCAAGTGTCCATCAACCGAAGAATGGATAAACAAAGTGTGGTATATACATACAATGGAATACTATGCTGCTGTAAGAATAAATGAAATTGGGGTGCATATTACAACATGGAGGAAACTTGAGGACATAATGCTGAGTGAAAAAAAAGCCAGATAGAAAAGAATATTGTATGGTCTCACTAATATGAACCAAATATGAAGAATAAACACATGGGGTTAAAACCTAGAATATAGGTTACTAGGAGATAGGATGAGTGCTGAAAAGGGGTACTGTTTACTTAATGGATGTAGAATTTTTAATTTGTTTGGCTGTAAAAGTGTGGAAATGGATAGAGTTGATGGTAACATATTATAGTGGGTATAATTAATACCACTGGTTTATAAATTGGTTTGAGGCTGAAAGGGGTAGCTTAGAGATCTAAATGTCATTTGAAGGAAAGCTAGAGAATAATCTAGGAACTGAATAACACTGTGAAGCCAGTGGTAGATGAGGATTGTGGTTAATAGTACAAATACAAGAATGTTCTTCTACAAACTAAAACAAATGTACATCACTATTACAAGGTGGTAAGAACATGGTGATGCATGGGAAAATACAATATTGCTGTTAACTATAGTCAGAAGTTAAGCCAATTGTAATATTTTTGCATCAATGTCAAAGAAGATATTATATCAATGCTAAGGGTAAATAATAGGGGGTATGGGATTTTTTTCTTTTTGGACTAAGGAAAATGTTCAGAAATATACTGAGGTGATGACTGCACAACTCTGATAAAAGTGAGAGCTACTGTTGGTACACTTTTGATGGACTATACAAGGCATGGGACTGTATAACACAGTGAACCATGTGGTTGATGATGTACTGAGGTTAACTGTACAAATATGAGAGTGTTCTCTCATGAATTATAACAAATGTATAATACTAATACATGGTATTAACGATAGGGAGGTATATGTAAAAAAATATATCAAACTTAAGCTATGTACCATAGCTTCTAGCAATATTTTGATGATGTTCTTTTATAATCTGTAACAAATGTTCCACAACAATGCAAGGTGTTGGTGGAGGGGTGATGTATAGGACTTCTGCATGATATGCATGATTGCTTTGTAAGTTCACAACTTCTCTAATAAAAAATATATTTAATAAATTACTTGACCATTAAAAAAATGATGCATTTCGAGTTTACTCTTCCTTTTAGAATATTTGCCAAGTTCCCCAAGAGGTGGAAAACTTTAGGAATGCATGGATAGTTTATCATCTGCTTCTCAGAAAGCCTATGGGGCAGTTCCCTTATCAGTGGTCAGGGAATCAAAACAAGCAAAAAGATTCTAAAGTTGGATCTGAGTTACAACTAGCAAGTGGGAATAGTTGGGACATGAACTCAACCATTAGATCTAACTAAATCTAAGATTTTTAAATAAATTTTGTCTGTTTCTTTTTCAGTTTACCATGGCTATTAAAGTATTTAAAATAACATGTGACTCACATATTTTTATTGGGCAGCACTGCCCTTGAGGTGAGTAATAGGTAGCAACCTCTGCTGACAGAATTCCCAAGTATCAGGAGGATGATTTTTATGGTGGTACAAAAAGGTGGCAGTCTCAGGCTGTGGATGCTCCAGGAAGGCTTTGGTATGCCTATCCCTGATATGTCTGTCATTCTGGTTTAATGCTTGGAAGGCTCTCTAGTAACCTATACTCTATATTTTAATTCCATGTGTTTATTCTTCATATTTGGTTCATATTAGTGAGCCCATACAATATTTAACTTTTTCAGTCTGGCCACCCGTATTTTCAAGAGATAGTACCAAGATTTCTTAGCTAATTTGAGTCACCATTCTCTTTTGATGCAAATAGCCTCAATCCTGTTGAATGACTTGAAGGAGAGTTAGGTAATTAAAAGAGAAAGTCCAAGTAGTAGGAAAAAATGGGGGCTGGTGCTTCAGCCATCTCATTTATTGAGCAGATGTGGATCTTTAATTTCATCATCTGGACTTCCACGGTAGTTAGAAGAATCAAAAGAACATGAAATTACTTTGTTGAAAGTGCCTCATGGCTCACACAAAGCAAATCTGCACAGAAGACCCAGTTTACCAGCATGTGATCGTTGCCATAAAGTTTAAAACCAAAGTTTCACATTCTAAATGCAGGCATGCGGGAAGGAATTCAAACAGAAATGCAGACACAGCTTAGCTAGGTGTCCCTCATTCATGGTTTTGTATAAGACTGCTGTTGACCAGAGATGCTGGCTCATTGAAAGGTTCAACTGGTAGGGAGGGGATCTGCTTCCAAGTTTAATCTAAAGACTGTTGTCAAACCTCAGAAGATGTGCTTCTAACCTCACTCCCATAGTTGTTGGGAGGCTTCAGTTCCTCACAGGCTGCTGAACTGAGGGCCTCAGATCCTTGCCAATCCTTGAGAGACTCTCCATTTTTTTTGTGAGGAGGGAACTGCTCACAACATGACAGCTTATTTTTCCCAGAGCAACTGATCAAAGAAAGAAATGGTCACTAAATCCACACTCAAGGGGAAGAGGATTACCCCGAGATATTATCAGGAAGTGAGGATCATTGGAGGCCATCTAGGAGGCTGCCTACCACCACTCATGGGCTCTGCTTTCTCAGCAGATACAAAGTTGAACAGGTGATGAACAGTGGTGGGATGGGTCAGTGCCATATGCTCCCTGATGTGACACTCAAGGAAGAGCACAGCATCATTTCTGGATGGTAGAGTTCTATCAGTGTTGGTGTCCTGGTTTGGATGGTTGTATTGTGCCTTGCAAGTAAGAGAGTGTTCTTGTATTTAGAAATACACATTAGAGTAAATAGGGGCAAAGGGACATCATGTTAGCAACTTGCTTGGTTCAGAAAATGAATAATGTGAATTCTTATAGAAAGAGTATGTGATGAAACAAATTGTTAAATTATTAATAATTGTAAAATCTGTGTGAAAGAGATACTGTAGGTCTTTACTATTCTTGAAACCTTTTTGTAAGTTTGAAATTTCAAAATAAAATTCACTGATGCCATCTTTAAAAATCTATAATATTTATAATTAAATTGTTTTCTCATTGCAATTTTGGCAAGGATGTGGAAAAACAAGAAATCACATAGAATTCTGGGTGGAAAGTTATATAAGTGTTGTTTGTTATAAAGAGCCATTTGTCATTATCTAGCAAATTTTAAAATGCATATACCCTTTGACCCAGAAATTCCATTTGTAGGAACTGATGCTACAGATATATACACTTACAAATATGAAATAATCTCCAAGTTACATAAATGAAAATAATCAAGGTATAGAACTATGTGAAATATGCAACCATGTATGTAAAAAAGGTACCACACATACTTATTTACTTATAATAGCTTATAATAGTTAAAATAATATAAAAGAAACTGGATGTGGTGGTTTGGAGCTGTAGGTGACCCAGAAACACATGTTATTAAACTTAATCCATTCCTGTGTGTATGAACCCATTTTAAGTAGGAACTTATGATGAGATTAAGTTAAGGTATGGCCCAGGATGTATCTTAATCCTATTACTAGAGTCCTTTATAAGCAGAATGAAACTTAGAGAGAAAGAAAGCCACAGGCAGCAAGCAGCTGAAGGTCAAAGGAACCCAGAAGAAAATGGAGAGGCAGAAAGGCAACCATGTGAATTACCATGTGACAGAAGAGCCTAGGACCAATGATCACCAGCAGCCAGCCCCAGAATGCCAGTCTTTGGGAAGAAAAGTTTGCTTTGATGATGCCTTGACTTGGTCTCAAAACCATGAGCTAATAAATTACCATTATTTAAGCCCACCCTTTGTATGCTATTTGCTTGAGCAGCCAAGGAAACTAAAACACTAGGTGACTAGGTGAAAGAGTGGGCATTCTAAAAAGTGAAAAAAGTGTGGCTACAGAGAGAGGTGGAGAATTGAGGCTGTGTTTGCAATGTGACTTAGATTCTACCTCTTGATGGATGGAGTTACAACTTCCTCATTGTGATGGTTAGGCTAATGTGTCAACTCAGCCAGGTAATTGTGCCCAGTTGTTTGGTCAAGCAAGCACTTGGCTAGTTGTAATACAAGGACATTTATGGGCTTTAGTCATCAGTGAGTTTACTGCATAGATGGCTGCTTACATCTACATCAACCAGGGAGATTGCCATCGACATTTTATCCAATCAGTTGAATGCCTTAAAAGGGGAAGTGATTTCAGCATTCAGAGAGAATTTCCCAGCTCATCTTTGGACAGCCAGCATCTCCTGGAAATTTATCAGGGACCTTCATTGGAGCCCCTTGTTTGCAGCCTGCCTGTGGAACCTGGACTTGTGCATCCCCATGGTCACATGAGAGAATTCTATAAAATCTCATACTATTTATAGATATCTCCTGTTGATTCTGTTTCCCTAGAGAACCCTGACTAATACACTCATCCATCATTTGAATCAGAACTTTGGTCAATTGAATATGGCATATCAGTTCTGAGCCTAAGTTTTAGACCTCTGCAATTGTCATGAGAATATGCCCAGGGTATATGGTTAGATGATAAGTAAAATAGAGACAGTCATCTCAGTAGAGGCCATCGTAGATTAGCCAACAGTCAGCCAACAACCAGAGTGAGCCTCAATTAGGACCAAAATAACTGCTGACCAAGCCCAGAAGCTGACCCATACTCTCATGAGCATGATAAATGGTTGATTTGAAAAATGGTGTTTCGTTATGCAGAATTTCTATAGCAATAGCTTATATATACCCAGCATGAACCCCTTCTTACTGGGTCCCATATGGGTCTTGGTGGGTAACAGACCCTGCCTCCTGCTACAAGCCTAACATTCCAGAAAATATAAACCCTCCCTTTCCCTCTTGGGCATGGGCACATGACCTGGACTCAAATGCTTGTATCAGTATACTTTTGAGTGCTTCTGCACCCACTAATAAAAGTGTCAAATTCTCCAGTGTCCTTTTTCTTGGTGTCACTTGCTCCAGATTCAGTGATGATGATGGCATTTCCAACTGCAGCACTGAGGCCCCAGCACTCATGCCTGTATCTTCAGTCAGCTATGCACCCACTTACCCTTCAACACATTTTTGAGCCTGATCCTCCTGCTTCTGGTAATTCAATGAGGGTCTCAATATGCTCTCCTTAGATTTATTTTTCTGCTTACATCTGTATCTTGGTTTGTTAGGGCTGTTGTAACAAAGTACCATAGGCTAGTTGGTTTAAACAACAGAAATTTATTATCTCACAGCTCTGGAGGCCTGAAATCAAGGCATCAGCAGGGCCATGCTTCCTTTTAAAAGGGAGAATCTATTTCACACCTCTCCTCTGGCTTCTGGTGGGTGGCTGGCAATCTATGGGGTTTCTTGGCTTGTCATCCCATAACTCAATTTCTGCCTATGTCATATGTCTCTCTCTCTCTCTCTCTCTCTCTCTCTGTCTCCCTGTGTCCATATTTACTCTCTTTATAAGGACATTAATCATATCAGATTAGGGCCAACCCCAATTCAGTGCAGCCTTGCCTTAACTAATAACATCTTCTACAATCTTATTTGCAAATATGTTCACATTCATATGACTGGGGATTAGGTCTAGAACATGTCTCTTTGGGGGACAATTCAAATCATAACAATCTGTGAGTGGGTCATTTTTGAGGCTGAATGTCATTCATTTAGGCATCCTTCTCAATTTGCTAGCCATGTATCTGCTAATGAAGACAGTCCAAATATACCACATTTGTAGTGAAGTTACAGAGAAAGAAGATGGGGGAGAATTTTAGTAGTGGAGATGGTAAAAATGTGACTCTACACTATTTGTCTTTGAAACATAAGCAGTAAGATTAGTTCAGCATATCCCAAGCGCTATGGTAGTATAATCAAAATAGAAATGATCATTTAGTGTGTGCCTTTGAATTGGAAATGAATTGTACCAAGGCACAAGTCATACCAACCTTTTACAGTGGGAGTGATTGGGATTCAAGCTTTAAATAACATTCTTAACCCATTCAATCCTTATATTTGTGGATTATACGTTTTTTATTGTTCCCACACTGTTTTGTAGAGAAACTCAGAATCACAAATATTAGCAGTGTGCCTAAATGTCTTCTGTTGTCCATGAAAAGAGTGCCTTGCATTTGGATATCAAGTAACTCAGAAAATCTTGACTCAGACAAGAAATTGGATAACTACCAACTTCCCCATCTCTTGGCTGCCAGTTGTCTTCCAATTAGGTTGCGGCCCAAGAGAATCAGGACCTTGGATAAGTTTCAGCTGGCATCTGTTCAATCTTTAAATATCTCAAATTGATCCTTAGTTTAAGCCTTCATCTCTCATTTAGACACTTAACAGTAACTTGAGACAACATTGGAAGCAGAGAGACCTAGTTTATAATGGGATAGGCAGACTGTGATCTAGTTCCTGCTCCTACCTCTCACTTCAACTCCTGCCAATACCAGGATAGAAAATAGACATTTACCTGATCATTACAAGATCTTACGTGATCATAACAGGACAAGGAGAATTTGTAGATGCTGTTCCCTATCATTAGAATGCCCTCTCCACTTGATAAGTGCCTACTCATTCTTCCAGTCTCAGTGCAAGCATCAAGCATTCTGTGAATCTCCAAGTGGAGTTGACCATTCACCTTCTCTTTTAGCCCTGCTATCTATATAACCTTATCTCCGTTACAGAGCACTGATTTCCTTGTTGTCTCCATCATTGTTCAGAATTCTTTTACATCACCGTGCCAAAGGCTATCACTCAAATGATAGCTATGGACAGTCTTGGAGGAATAGTGAAAAAATGAATCTGAAGTCCCTACTTAGAGAAGCCTGTCCCAGGAGGTCAATTCTCTATTCTACCAAAATAAAACAGTAAATGTACATGTTGCCAACAAAAACATCCTGGATTTATAAGAACCATATTTAGAAAAAAAGAACGACAGAATGAAAATGCACAAGCACTGCCTAGGTTTTCATACACTTTTCTTAAGAAATCTTTCAATCACATTAATAAAGGAAGCATCCTTTCTTCTTTGTTAACTATACAAGCTGAAGGGCTGGCAGGGTATCATGGAAATTTTATGATCCCTGACATCAGTCATAGTTTGAATCTGGCCTTAGATCATTTTTTTTTTTTTGCCCTCTACATATCAGTTCCTTGAATTTAAAGGATTGTATTGCGCTGCTAGGAACTTTTTAAAAAAGAAAAATAGTTGTAAAACTGTATAAGGTTATAGACAAGACTGATTATTGAAACAGTTACTAAAAACTGGGCACAATCTAAATTTCCATTACATGGGAAAGGTTACAAAAAATAATCAATACCATCCAATTTTATTCAACTCAAAAAAATACTGAACTACAACAATATGTACTGACTTGGAAGTCTGTCCATGATCTGTTCAGTGGGAATAAAACATGTTTAACACGTGCAATGTAATCTGACAGGTTTTGGCAAAATTACACATATATGTGCATATCCATATATAAACACATGCCCATGTATACACCCAAATTTGCATATGTGCATGCCCATATATACACCCATATTTGCATACCCTCATGCCTATATATACACTTGTATTTGCATACCCACATGCCTATATATACATCCATATATGCATATAAACACATATGCACATGTATACATATACAATCACATGCAGGCACTCATACACATATATACACATATTTGTGCATAAAAGTGATTGGGGGAATAATCACCAAAACCAAAGTTTGTAATATGTGAAGCAGGTAAGGTGAGGGGAAGACAGTATGAGAGAAAAAACTTTCATCAAGCAATTCTGCTTTGATTGAAATGTTCATTTAAAGACTCATTTTTAAAAATAAATTTTGAAACTACATTGAAAGGAAGAATTGTTTCTTATGATTCATCTAGATGAAAGGTTTCAACTCCTTTGGATTCTCACATCCTGAAGTATTTTGTTTCCAACAAGGACAATATACTATAGGTTTACTTTCAGCAGACATGAAGATGAGAGCTACCAAGTATATATACAGTTCAACTGGTTATGCTCTTAGTCAACTGTTTTTACTTTGAGGGCCAATGTTTAAGGTATTAGATTCTATGTTTAAGGTTTTCAGGCATGGTTGTTCATCCTCCACAGTGTTTCTTTTATATTACTAGCACCACCAGAAGATGGTAGAAGAGGATAAAACAAAGTCAGCTGGAAGCTGTGGCAAAGAGAAGGATTAAACTTTAAAGGTAGTTGACATTGAGCAACGTCAAGGCAGAGTCTCTTTCAGAATCCATAGCTGAGTTTTTGATCTTGGAACCCCTTTACATTCTTAAAAATTGAGAACCCAATTAATTATATTGTGGGTTATATCTATTAATCTTTACAATATTAAAATTTAAAAAAAATTTGAGAACATTTTTCACTTAAAATATTAAATCAATGAAATATTTACACTGATCACATTTTTATGAAAAAGACCTATTTTCCAAAACAAAAAAAAGTAAGAGTAACAGTATTATTTTATATACATATATTTTAGTTCACCAAAGAGCTGCCAATGCAAAGTACCAGAAATGGGTTGGTTTTTATAAAAGAGATTTATTTGGGTTAAAATCTTACAGTTCCAAGGCCATGAAATATCCAAATTAAGGCACTATCAGATGTGCTTTCTCACCAGAGTCAGCTGCTGGTGATCCTGTTGTCTGGCCACGTGGCAAATCAAGATGGCCTCCAATCTCTGCTGATGTCTCTGTCTTCCCCTCCAAGCTTACTGTCTCTTGGAAGCCAGCTGTGAGCAACCAGTTATAGTGCTTGTCTCTTTCCAGGCCTCCTCTATCAGTCTGGGCTTTTCTTTGCAGGATCAAATATGGCCACTCCCTTTTACTGTGTATCTGTCTCTCTCTCTGTCTCTGTTTATATCAGACCCAGCAAGAGGGTGGAGACAACCTGAGTCATGCCTCACTGATATAGTCCAATTGAAAGGGTCTCACACAGGAATGGATTAGTTCACAAACAAAATCATTTTCTTTTTGGGATTCATAATAGAATTTCAAACTGCCACATCTACATGCAAATCTCTTTAATAAATATTTTAATAGAAAGATTGATTCCCACATCTGCTTCAGTATTTGGCCTGTTGCAATAAGCTGTTTTGGTTAAAGTTTATGAAGAAAATCCATCCTCACACATGTATAGTTGGAAAAAGGAAGAGTATTTTATTACCTTTTTATATAATTGTGTATAATTTTCCATAATTCCATACCAAAAATCTATAAGTGGTAGTTTATTAAAGGTGAATTACAGCATGGAATTTGAAGCTCTATCAATGAACTTTCATATTCTGCTAAATTAAAAGCCATGGGTCTATTTTTCACCTTGAATGGATCTTTTGTCAAGCAGTCACTTAAAAAATATTTCTTTACTGAGGTTATTTTAGACAATATAAAAAATTCATATTCTTTAATATCACAATTATGCTCATCAGAAAAGTTTTTCATAGGGCGTTGTCAAGCTCATAGTAGCAAATACAAGTTATCCAAAATTCTGTTTTGTTTGAAAACTCAAAATTTTATATTGACAACAAATACTGTCAATTATTTTTCTTGAAGAGATAAGCTCACTTTATTAAAATGAGAAAATGTCTGCCAAATTTCTAAGTCTGAAACCATAGTTTGAGTTGTAAGAGCTAAACTAACTGCTTTCTTCATGGAACACCATATCTACTTAAAAGAATGACTGACAATTACACAAGTGCCTTTCCTCAAGATGGCCATCATACTTTTATATTAGGCAAAAGGGCTTTATGCATGCTTCCCATTTCATCTCACAGACTATTAAAAGACATGTTGTTATGGGTCAAGATTTAATATAATTTTTACCACTTCAAGGACATTCTTATATGAAATGGGCCTTTTATTTTATTTATTTCTACTTATTTTTTTACTGCAAGGGCCTGGCAGTAAAGAATACAATGATAACTAGCACACTGTGGTGACACTACCTTGATTCATGTTAAGTTGTATTGATGCTCTGCAGAGGAATAATTAGAAACTAAGGGCCATTAACAAGCAGTTAAAGACTAAGTGTGAGAACCAGAGGGTCTCTCTGGTGGCCTATAAAAAGGCCTGTATCTCTTGCAGTTGAAGAATGGACAAAGCTAAGCAAGAAAGAGAACTGAGAGAGCAGAGCTCCAGAGACATGTAGATGCTCAGCCGAGGCAGGTCTGCAATGTTAATCAGGACCCTGGTTGGAAAACCTGAGACAGGGATGTGTAGATGGATGCCCCAGAGGACATTAGCTCTTCAGAACCCCTTAAACCCTCAAGAGTCTGCTCCTGGGGGACTTGACATAAGACATGCTCCCAGGCAGTGCAGGGTCCTCTGGTCCCTGCTGGGTGGCTACAGACTGAGAGGGTACAAGGATCTACTCCTCTAAAAAAGGGGAGCAGGAAAGACACAGCCCACTGCTGATCCAGGTTTTGACCAGTGAATTTGGTCAGCTGAATTCCATGGTTTCCACCTTTCTCAGCTGGGTGTGTCTGTACCATGTGTTCAGCTGGAAGCCAGAGAGCTAAGGATAGCCTACCTTCTCAAACACCCTCCTTACTGACCAGGAGTTGCTGCCGTTTACATAGGGGGGGTGGAAATCTTTCTTTCCTTGGAAAAGGGAGAGTATGCCGAGGTTGGAGAGTGGGTTCTGATCATGAAGTTTGAATTGTGATGCTTGGCTCCAAACAGCCTGTCTGGAGAGGATCTTTCCCAGACATTGCTTCAGCACCACCCACTCAGTCATGTTTCCAGTTAACACGTTCCTCCCTAGAGTTATGAGTGGCGAGGTTTGCCAAAGCATGCCATCTTCTGGCAGGCCAGGAAAGTGCACCTCAGGGAATTAAAAAGAAAAAAAAAAAAAGAGGCTCATAAGAGGATATTATGAAAACTGTATGCTGGAAAATTAGCCAACTTAGATGAAATGGACAAATTCCTTGAAAAACACGAAAAACCTACAATAACTGTAGAAGAAATTCAAGACTGAAAAAAAAAATCACAAAGAGATTAAAAATCTCCCAAAAATGAAAAGTTCAGGATCAGATGGCTTCACAGATGAATTCTACCAAACATGTCAAGAATTAATACCAATCCTGCTCAAATTCTTCCAAGAAAATTGAAGAGGAAGGAAATTGCCTAAATCTTTTATGAAGCTGTCACCCTAATACCAAAGCCAGATAAAGATACTACAAGAATAGAAAATTACAGACCAATCTCTCCAATTAATATAGATGCAAAAATTCTCAGCAAAATACTAGCAAATTGATTCCAACAACATATTAAAAGAATTATACACCACAATTAAATGGGTTTTATTCCTGGTATGCAAGGTGGTTCAACATAAGAAAATCAATTAATGTAATGTACCATATTAACAGAATGAAGGGTGAAAAAGCACACAACCATCTCAAATGACTCAGAAAAGGCATTTGACAAAATCCAGCATCCTTTCTTGATAAAAATACTTTGAAAGATAGGAATAGAAGGAAACTTCCTCAACATTTTAAAGGGAATATATGAAAAACACACAGCTAACATAATACTCAATTGGGTAAGATTGAATGCTTCCCCTCTTACATCAGGAACAAGACAAGGACTCCTACTGTTACCACTGTTATTCAACATTATGCTTGAAGTTCTAGCTAGAGCAATTAGGCAAGAAAAGGAAGTAAAAGGCATCCAAGTTGGAAAAGAAGCAAAACTCTCCTCATTTGCAGATGACATGATTCCATATTTAGAAAACTATGAAATATCTATGACAAAGCTAATAGAGCTAACAAACAAGTTCAACAAAGTAGCAGGATATAAGATCAACTCACAAAAATATTTCTATATACTAGTAATGAACAATCTGAGGAGGAAATCAAGAAAAGGATTCAATTTACAGTAGCAACAAAAAGAATCAAATATCTAGGAATTAATTTAACTAGGTATGCAAATAATCTGTGTAGCAGTTTGATATTGTTTATGAATTCCAAAAATAGATATTGGATTATGTTTGTGAACTGGTCTGTTACTCTGGGCATATTAGATTGGATTGGATTCAGAGGTTTCACTTTTAATTGATTGAATAATGATTAAGGCTTTGATTGGGCCATGTCAGTGGGATGTTGAGTTCCCACCCCCTTTGTGGGAGAGGACTCACAGAGAAAATGACATGGCAGAGGAGAAAGTTAGAGTTTTGATGCGGGAGTTTTAATCCTGGAGCCCTGGGAAGTACATACACAGAGAAGCAGATACGTGAAGAAAGAGAGAAGGCTCCGTTAGACATGGCAGAGGCCCCAGGAAGACAGATGAGCCGTTCACCTGATAGTTTACAGCTGGCCTTGTAGAGAGAGCAGAGCAGCTGAGCCCATAGAGAAATGAGCCCGGAGAGAGACAAGACTTGTCCCAGCCTGCAGCTGATATTGGAAGAAGCTGGGACCATGGAACCTTAAGAGGAAGAGGAAGCCTGAACCCTCGCAAACATCAGCAGACATCTTGCTCCAACACATGGCAACAGACTTTGGTGAGGGAAGTAACTTATGCTTTATGGCCTAGTAACTGTAAGCTTTTACCCCAAATAAATCCACTTTATAAAAGCCAACAGATTTCTGGTATTTTGCTTCAGCACCGTTTTGGCTGACTAATACAACCTCTACTCAGAAAACTACAAAACAGTGCTAAAAGATTTCGAGGAGACCTGTTAAATGGAAGGACATTCCATGTTCATGGATCAGAAGACTATTGTTAAGATGTCAACTCTACCCAAATTGATATACAGATTCAATCAGACTTCTAACTTTACAGAAATAGAAAAGTCAATCACCAAATTTATTGGGAAGGGAAAGGGCCCAGAATAGCTAAAAACCATCCTATAAAAGAAGATTAAAGTCAGAGGACACATGCTTCCTGCCCTTAAAGCATATTACAAATCTACAGTAGTCAAAACAGCATGGTATTGGCATAAAGATAGACACATTGATCAATAGAATTGAATTAAAAGTTCAGAAATAGATGCTCACCTCTACAGTCAACTGATTTTTTGACAAACCTACCAAGTTCATTTTACTGGGACAGAACAGTGTATTCAACAAATAGTGCTAGAAGAATTGGATAGCCATAATTCCCAAAATTAAAGAGGGCCCCTATCTAACTCCCTATACAAAAATCAACTCAAAATGGATCAAAGACCTAAACATAGAAGCCAGGACTATAAAATTCCTAGAAGATGCAGGAAAGCATCTTTAAGATTTGGTGGTAAGAGGTGGGTTCTTAGACTTCATACCTAAAGCAGGAACAATGAAAGAAAAAATAGATTAATGAGACCTCCTCAAATTAAACATTCTTGCACCTCGAAGGATTTTGTCAAGAGGGTGAAAAAGCAGCCTACTCAATGGAAGAAAATATTTGGAAGTCGCGTATCTGATAAGGATTTAATATCCATAATATATAGAGATCTTACAACTCAATGATAAATAAGACAAATGGCCTGATTTAAATATGCACTAAAGACTTGAATAGACATTTTTCCAAAGAGGAAATAAAAATGATGAAAAAACACATGAAAAGTTCAACATCCCTACCTGTTAGGAAAATGCAAATTAAAACTTCAATGAGATGGAGTTTCAATGAGATGGAGAGATGGTCACCAGAAAATAGGAGGGTAGAGAATGGAAAGCTGAGGGTTAATCTGTGGAGAATTGGTAAAAAGGTTTTTTGTAAATCTTTGGAAATGAATAGAAGTGGTTAAAACATATCTTGGTGTTTGTAACTAGCAGTGCTATTGTATGGGTATGACAGTGGATGAAAGGGAGTCTAAGGTCATGTATATGACTAGAAGGAAAGCTAAAAACTGCAACATGGGGCTGTATAAGATAGTTAAACCTCATGTAAAACATGAACATTGGTGATATTGCATATATAAGACTGCCTTTACAAAATAGAATAGCAGCTTTGTATGGCAGGGGAAGCACCGACTAAGAAATGATGAGTTTTGTTTCTTTGCTTTTTGTTTATTATTGTTATTACTGGAATAATGAAAGTGCTCTAAGAAAGACTGAAGTGACAAATGTACAAATGTGATTACACGGAGTACCATTGATTGTATACTTTGTATGGATTTATGCTTTATTAATATGTGTTGATAAAAATGATTTATTAAGAAAATTACAATGAGATATCTTTCACTCTTATTAGCATGGCCATTAGGAAAAAAAAAAAAAAAAACCAGGAAACTACCAGAGTTAGAGAGGATGCAGAGAAATAGGAATGCTTATTCCCTGTTGGTAGGAATGTAGAACGGTACAGCTGTTGTGGAAGATTGTTTGGTACTTCCTAAGGAATGTAAATATAGATCTGCCATGTGACTCATCAATACCATTACTAGGTATATACTCAGAAGAACTGAGATCAGGGACACAAACAGACATCCACACACTCATGTTCATAGTGGCATTATTTACAATTGCTAAAAAATGGACAAACCAGATGCCAATCAACTGATGAATGGATAAATAAATTGTGATACATAAATATTGGATGGAACATTATTCAACTGTAAGAAGAAATGAAATCATGAAGCATATGACAACATGGATGAAGCTTGAAGAAATTATGTAGAGTGAAGAAAACCGGGCACAAAAGAACAAATATTGTATGGTTTCACTATTATGAACTATATATAATGAGCAACCTCATGGAGTTAATAGCTAGACTAAAGGTCACCAGAAGATAGAATGAGGACAGAGAATAGAAAGCTGAGGCTATTCTGTGCAGAATTGGTAAAAAGATTGTTTCTAAATGTTTAGAAATGGATAGAAATGTTGAAAGTACATTAGTGTTTGTAATTAGCAGTGGGTATGAGAATGGTTGAAAGGGAAAGTCTAAGGCTATGTATATCACTACAAGAAAAGCTGAAAAATGAAACTTGGGACTTCATAGCATAGCAGACCCTCTTGTGAAAAATGAATATGTTTAATAGGGCATTTACAAAAATGATTTTTTAGAAATAGAATAAATATATGTTAATGGTACAAGATGTTAATAATAGGGATATATTTGTGCAAAAATACAACCAAAGCAAAGTATGGGCTGAAGAGTATCATATTAATATTCTTCCATCAATGGTAAAAAGGAAGAATACTAAGTGAAAGAAACTAGACACAAAGTATACTACATATTGTTTGACTCCATCTATACAAAATGCAAATACAAGTAAATTTATAGAGACAAAAATGGAGTAGCACTTATGTATGCTAAGGATAGAAGAATTGAGAGGTAGATGATTTTGCTTCTTGGAGTAATAAAAATACTCTAATATCGATTAAAGTGATGAAGGCACAACTCTGTGATTATATCAAATGCCACTGATTGTGCACTTTAGATTGGCTTATGGTTTATGAATATGTTTCAGTAAAATTGATTTAAATTTAAAAGAAGAAACATGCTCCCCACTCCAATGCCAGACTTTCACTTTGGACAACTGGGTAAGCTTTCCGCCCTGGAGAAATGAACTAAAATGGAGCCCTCCACACTTTCAGCCAAAGCAGAACCTTCCAAAAGGATGGCCAGATTTAGAAAAACAGAAACAGAACACCCAATTAAAATTGAATTTCAGAAAAACAGTTTTATAGTATAAAAATGTCAATTTTTGGTATGACATACTAAAAATTGTTTTTAACTTGAAATTCAAATTTAACTGGGTATCCAAATTTACCAAACTTAACTGGTATTTTATTTGGCAACCAGTGAAACTAAAGGTTTAATCTTCATTTTCTCCCTTTCTCGTGACACATTATTAACCACTGGCAGACACTTTGGCAATTACCTAATCTGTCTGTGGGCACAGAGGTACAAAGAAAAGGTTAACTTTTAGAAGCTTCCCAGAAGGGGTGCTAAGTGGATCCGTTTCTGTATTGGGAGATGATAGCTTTTTACTTTATTGGGTTGTTGTGACGATCAGATGAGTTTGTGCCTGCTACTTACTATGCATTTAAATTTTAGCCATTTTTATTTCTATAGCATATTCATTTATGGCATTTGTTACTACACATCTCCCCTATTAGACAGAATTCCTTGAGCTGTGCCCCCTGTTAACCTAATGAACTAGTGCACTGAAATGAGGTCTATTAAAAATAATCACCAGCATTAGTGGAGAAGAAATGTGGTCATAAGATCAGCCATAGAGGCCTCTAATGAATGTAATCTTGTCCTCATGCTTGAATTCTTTGCCTTAGAAGCTACTAGATATGCTCATTCTGAGTACCAAGATATATTGTCATTGTTCTCCATCCTACCACCCCTAGGTTCTGTTTTACCATCTTAATGTGATTCTTAAAGTCCTGAGCCATGACTATTAGCTCTTGGCCAAAAGTTGATAACATTGGCATCTTGGGCTAAACCAGTTGGGTCCTCTAAGAGCAGACGCTGATATGGAGTTTGGAGTGCTAGATTTTTATTGTGGGTAATGCCTATGAAAGATGAAGTGTGGGCACAGGATGGAAAAAGATGAAGTGTGGGCACAGCATGGAAAGACTTCAGATAGATAAGCAAATCTTACATCTGCAAAAGGAAAATAGGGAGGAACCAGAATTGGGCAGGAGAGCCTCCGAGTATCATGCAGATTGGACAGGTCTGTCACCCCAACAGGGATCTCTAGATTAAAGATTGCCTGTTAGTAGGTCCTGTGTTTGGGTAGAAATAGTCCCTAGCTCTATTTGCCATGTTCAGTCATTGACTGGGAACTGCCCAGGAAGACTGGAAAACTGAGGTAGCGCTTCAAGGGACCAACAGCTGTAGGCTATCAGTAGCTGAATGGAAAGCTCTTTCTTGAAGGGAGATCTATGTAGCACACCTCCATGATGCCACACCTTTCTTTGATGACTGTACAAGCTGACATATAGACAGGGATATAAGAGAAAACATAGTCTGAAGGGGCTGTCCGAGGCTTGAACCCACATTTTTTGCTTTGGTCTTGGATGTGTTACCCTCTGGCACCTCAGCACCAGCACTGAAAAGGAGTTGGTGCCCTAATAATATACCCTACTGAAATACTGGTTCAGGGAGGTAAGGCTACACTTAAACTTGTTCATTGCATCATTTAATTGCCAAGAAGCTAGACAAGTCTACATATCAATCAACAAGGAAGGTTGTGTCTTGGTGCATTCATACTATAGAATACTGTGCATACACTAAGGAATGAGATCTTTTTAAAGAAGGGCTATGATATATTGAGTTTCAAATACAGCTTAAGAAGGCCTTCACCCTACCCCTGACTCTCTGTCTACAAAGCCTCTCAGGAAAGGAAACTCCATGCAGTGGTTTAATCATGAACCAGGTCAGGTTCAGACCTTAACAGTGACTGAGAGGTTGTGCTGTGTTGTTTCCAGATCTGCATCTAGAAGAAATATATGTCCTGGGCAGAAGGGAGGAAACATCCTCCCAGGTGGGTAGGTGGACCCAGCTGCACCACTCACGCCATAAGGCTATGAGGGTCACCTCCCACACAGTGCTGAACCATGACCCCAGCAAAGCACATTCAGAGGAGTGCACCACAGGTCTCAAGTGTGTGGGAACTCAGAAGGGTGCCCAAACCTCAGATAGACCTGAGCGGAGGAGACCGACTCGGCTATGTGTGGGGTGACTGGGCGATGGCATCTCACCATAGTCTGGGTTGAGAAACGGACACACTTCAGGGTCACCTGAGATACAGGAAAAAGCAAGCCTTGGGCCACTTGGGCTATTGGCTCAATGGTGGGTACCAAGAAGCTGCACTGGCCGTGCTCACCCACAGAGGCAGTGATTCCTCCAGGATGCAGCACACAGACCAACAAACCACAGGGTCTCTGGGAGTTTGGGGTCGCTGTGAGCCAGACCTTCTATAATGACCCAGGACTGAAATGCCTAATTCCAGCTGGGTCGATTCTAGGAAGGAAGCATTCACAGAGCCTAATAGCACATAACCAATAGGACCTCATGGCTGTGCTTCAATTTGGATAGACACCAGGGTCAAGAAGAGAACTTAGATTGACTGTATACTGCCTACCTTTTGGAAGTCTCTTCTGGGACTGAAGTTAAGGAGAAAAAGGGCCTGTAAAGGCCTAGTTGATGGCTCTCAGGAAGAAAAGTGAAGGCTGAGGTGATATAAGCTTCTCTCATTTCCCAGCTTCTGGTGAACCAGGCCTTTCTGAAAGGAGTTTCTTCAGGCAGAAACCCTCACTTCACAGGGGTTTGCAGCTTCCTTGGCTGCCTCAAAGCAGAGAGAGCTGCTCTATCTGCCTGGAATACCTGAGAGACCCAATGACCATTGACTATGAGTGCAACTTCCATCACTCTTGCAACTGCCAGAACTGGGAAGGTCTACAGGACAACTTCCCCCATCCTGTCTGCTTCCACCACTGCCCCAATGGTAACATTAAGGGGAACACACAATTATGTCACATGACTGATATATAATGAAGCAACTTCTCATGAGGAGAAACCAGAGGAAATGGCAGGAAGGGAAAACCCTGTATAAGGAATACAATTAGGTTCTGACCCTATTCTGTGAGAAGGACCTCGAGTTGTTATGGGCTCAGTGCAGATCTCCTCTGACCACCACGATCACCACCAGATACACCATGAGAAAGTTGCAGCTAGTCACAGG
>JAQZBX010040697.1:0-22603 GCA_029593785.1 Cabassous unicinctus | reverse complement strand
TTTGCACACATAAGTCATGGAGTCAGAACTCTTTCTTTTGAGGTAGGCCTGGCCTTCCATTTAAAAGATAATGCAAAGCCTCCATCTCTTACCTTGAGGTCTTCCCTGTTTGTGGAGGCTCAAAACCTGGCCTTTGATTTGCTCCCTAAAACTGCAAGCTCCCCAAGATTAGAGGCTGGTGTTCATCAAGAGATTTACTATTCAGATATTCATCAGAAGTTGCTTCAAGCCAAGAGTTTAGCAATTACCTGATAATTACTTGATCAGGTCATGGGGAACCATTAACACCCCCAGGACATCCTCAGGCCTCATGCTCTTTCTCTCCATTGTGCAGCTGAGCCTTCGTGTCCAGGGTCAAGGAAAGGTCAGGTCTTCAGGGGGTCAGGACCAAGTTCAAAGTCTTCAAGTTCACCCTGCAGAGCCATTTCCCTGCTCCAGGCCCCTCCATCTTGTCCATCAGGTATTCCCACACAATACCTATGGTGGAAAGACCAGCATCTTCCACAGGAACCTCTGCTCAGACCTGGCCAAGTGCCTCCTTGGGGTCTGGGTTTGCAAAGGTACCATCGTCCTCCTGTCCAGCTCCCAGAAGCAAGAGAAGGTGGGGCACACCACAGAAAGCAGGGGATATCTGAGCCATGGAGCTATGGACCAAAGAATTTCCTGTCTTAGCCCCTTCTGAAACTAGCATCTCCAGAACCAACCTTTCCTCTGTAGAGAACCTTGGGGTCAAAAGAGTGGGAATTGTTCAAAGTTCATCACTTCCTCCACCGCACCCCAACCTCATTCAGGGGTGGGAGTTTTGGCCACCCGTTGCCCTCCTCACACCCTACAGCATTATGGGCACTTCTGCTCCCACCTGCCCACCAGCATACACTCCCCAGACACCCAGGTTCTAATAGTGGTTGCTCTTTCAGGGCCATGAGGAAACGCCTCCCACCAGCAGGACCCCAGTTTGTAGGTCACAGGAGTGCACAGGATAAGGGTGCAGAATGTGTCCTGGAGCGTGTGGGAGGGGAGGGGATTGAGGACTACCCAGGGCCCTTCACCACAGGGTCAGAAGCTCTGGTAAGAATGGCCCAGTGCCTTCTTGGGGGAAATGCAACTCCACGGGGCTTTGCAAACTGCCAAGGGCGACTGCATGTCCTACACACAGGAAACAGTGCCGACCCCTGTCCAGGGGTGGGTTTGGGGCATTGATGGTGGGATTGGAGTGCAGGCACTGCCCACATTTGTAGCATCCACGAACCAGTGCAGCCTGGCTGTGGCATCACCTTTGTGCCAGGGCCTCCCGTGACAGCACCGGTCTGGGCACTTAGAATGTGGAAATGGCTACAGGGAGCGGCCTAGCACAGCACCCCAGGATGAGTCCGGGTAAGGGAAGCTGGGGGAATGTGCAGAAGCTGGGAGATCCGAGAGGAAGCTTCGCAGTGCTAAGAAGTGGGAACCCCACAGCAGGATGTGGTGGGGCATATATGGTCCTTTCCATGCAGAGTAGTGGGCTTGCCCCAACAGATATTGGAATGCTGGGCAGGTGGGTGTCCCCTGTAGCACAGATGCCCAGCAGGTTTCCTCTACTCCATTCCTGCCTCATATACTCAGGCCTGGAAAGGCCGAGGGCCCATTTCAAAATCATGTTCTATAAATCAATCAGGTTCGATCTTATATTCTGGTCTCTGGTTCAAACTACTCACCTGCAGTGGACATCTTACCTCCAGCTACCCCTCCCCATTCCCAGCCTCCTCCAAGTGTAAAGTGGGAAGGGTCTCTGCTAAAGAGAAATGGGGTGGTGACAAGAGCCCTTCCCCAGTGGAATTCCCAGAAATGCCAAAATTGTGAGGAGGGGTATGGGGTCTTCCACCCCTTATTTGAAGCCCAGAGCCTCCTGCAGTCAGTGATGTGTGCAGAACAGCATGGTCACTCTTGAGTTCACAATGAAGGTCCCGAGTCATGGTCTGGGGACAGGTGGGCCAGGAAAATCAGGGAGGTAGGGCCCAGAGTCTAGAGCAAGTCACCATGGTTGGGTGATGTACAGAGGGAAGCAGGAGCAGCAGCTGGGGCTGGCAAGAACCAGCCTGGGAATTCCAAGGACACCCATCTAGGGGCAGCCAGGATGGAGAGAATGCAAAAGACATAGCAGACCACCGGGCCAGGCACAGCCATCTGCCCTTTATGGACTTACGGTTCTTGCTGCTCTTTTGGAATGCATTTTGGCCATATCATTGAATAATCTTGATGTCCATATCCCACTCCACATTATCTTCACTCCTGGAAGTCCATTTCATAGAAAAAAGAGTTCAGATGTGAACAAATGCATTCTGTTTGAAAAGGCAGGCACATATGGAGGCATGCTTCAAAAACTCTTCTCCTTTGATGCAATATGTGGCAAGACTGGATGTATGGACAAGGCCACAGGTGTGGTATCAGGCAGCCTCAGAGTGGCAGAAGCAATTGGGAGTCCCACCAGCCAGTGCTTATCTCTTGTGGTTCCAGGTGGGGAGAACCCACACCTCCTGGGAGGCAGAGTGGCTTTCTGGGTGTAGATGGGTTGGTGCTTGGACATGGAGTCCAGCCTGATGGAGTCACCTGCCTGGTGACCCAAGAAATTGCCTCAACTTTCTGAGCTGGATGTCCACACCTGTCAAGTGGGGCAGCTCTAGGGACCACCTCACAAGCTCCCATGAAAGGAACTGAGCCAAAGTCCACAAGCAAGACATGACCTGACAGAGTCACCAAACAGCACTGCTAAGCAGGGGCTTTCCTTTCTTTGTGCACACTATTCATTGTTGTGCCAGGCTGGGGATGGGCCCCTCAGCTGCCTGAGCCAGTGTGGCCCAGGGGGGCAGAGGAGAGGTTCAGAGACAGACGAGCTGTGCAGGGTGGCCCTGGGCATGAGCATGGCCCTCAGCTGTAGTTCCATGAGGACTGTGTTCTTTGGGGGATTGGGAGGAAATTCTCAAAGGCATCTGGCCCCCACCCTTGCCTTTACTTGGGTGGGCTGAGTGGAGATGGTCTGAGGATGGGGAGGGCATGGGTGGCACTGTGTGCACTGTGTGGTGACTGAGGCTGGTGCAGTAGTGACTGTTCTCTGTGGTGGCAGAGCAGCTCCCTGGCCATGTGGGAAGGCTGTGCTGGGACCTGCAGGATGATTTCAACCTCTGCAGCTCAGTTGAGGCAGGTGGGGAGGTTCTGTGAAGGGTCCCTGAAGTCTCCAGGTAGGCAAGGACAAGGTGAGGCTACAATCCCAGACCCCAGACATCACACATAGTGTGGGGTTCCCAAAGACATGAGGACCCCCACCCTGTGAGACCAGAGCTTAGCTAGAGTCTTGGAGAGAACACTGGGCAATTCTTGGTGTCTCCAAAAGAAATTCTTGTGTCTTCACCAAAACAGTGCTAAGAACACTTGTTCAGGGAGTGCTTTTGGTGTTAAAGGTCAGCACAGGCCATGGGAAGTCTTGCTGTGTGGCTGATGGAGTTAAGTAAATGGTGGGCAGCATGCCTGGGCCAAGGCTGTGCATCCTTGGTTAACTGGAAAGCCCAATAGGTGGAAGCAGGTTGCTCTAGGGTGAGTGATCTGTGCATTGTGCCACAGAAGGGGTCCCTCCTCCTGCTGGGCCCAGAGTGCATAGCCTGAGGCCAGCCTTGCTGGGGAGGTGAAGGTCCTTCACAGCAGATGTGGGCCAGGCCTCCATTGGCCATGCTTCTCCTCCCCCTAGGCATGTGGTCAGAGATCCATCCTTTGCTTTTTCCTTGCCTTGTGCTACCTCCAGCAGCTATGCTCAACTCATGAGAAGTTGAGGGATCCAAGAAGTGTGTCCCTCTTAGGGGTTACATGAGCATGTCCCATGGCCCCATGTGGTGACCCACCCCCTACAGGGACACATTGCCAGTGGATGGCAGGGATAGTGCTCTGGCTGTTTTCTGCCTTGACCACTTGGCCATTTGGGGGATTTTGTAGACAGCAGAAGTAGAATTTATCCCAAAGCTCCAGCCCCTGAACCAGGCATGGTTCCTTCCTGCAGGTCAGGTACATGGGTTCCAGTTCTCATGTTATCCAGGAGGACAAAGGCAGCCAGGGCTCAGCATGCTCTCCTCATCAAGGTTGCTGGGCTCTGCCAGGAGGTAGCCAGGAGCTGGTGCAGCTCTGGAATGACATATACTATGAGCTGGACAGGAAAGGCTGAGCATGGCCACACTGACTCCTATGCAGAGGTTCTGCTGCAGGAAGATGTAGGCTCTGGGAATGGGTTTGTTCTTACCCTACAAGACACCTCCAGGAAGGGGTAGGCTCCAGCCAGGGGTCTGTGCTTACCCCATGGGACTGCTTCACGGCCCAGGGACTGAGAATTCAATACAGCAGGAACAGTCAGAACATATCCACAAGTGTCTCCTTACCCAGTGTTTCTCCAGCACCCACCATGTTCCCTCACTGAGTGACACTTGTCACCTTCTCTGTCAAGGCCTGGCTGCAAATGCACAGAGCAGGGTGGTTGGGGATTGAAGAACATTAGTCAGG
This sequence comes from Cabassous unicinctus, assembly GCA_029593785.1. Classification (NCBI taxonomy): domain Eukaryota; kingdom Metazoa; phylum Chordata; class Mammalia; order Cingulata; family Chlamyphoridae; genus Cabassous; species Cabassous unicinctus. The sequence continues at coordinate 18,085 of JAQZBX010040697.1, read as the reverse complement.
GACAGTGTTGCCTTGGGCTGGCATGGTGGTGAGTGTTGCCAGGTCGAGGCCAGGGTGTGGGAGGGGCTTGGTGACCTGGAGGTGAGTCAGCAACTTTCCAGGTAGTGAGTAGACAGTGGGAGCCACATGGGGTCTGTCTGTGGGGGTGGTGGTTTAGAACCTTTAAGAAGAGTAAGAGCTATACTTTGCTCTTGGGCCACAGGAAACTGGTCTTAGGCAAGGTTTGGCATGCAAGACTGATTTGCCCGCCTGTCCTGGAGGAATGGCAGGAGGCTCCTGACACTGTGCTCCTGGCCAAGCTGTCCACAGCCCTGGGCACTGGGGGAGACTTTGAGAGAGAGGAATGGAGTTCCTTTGGCTGGATGATGTGTAGACCTCCATGGGGTTGTTCAAGAGGAACTTGGATATCAAGCCTTCAGCAGACAGCAATTTGTACATCACTTTTTTCTAATGGAAATTTCCAGTATACACAGAAGTAGAGAGAATAGCAGTGGGACCCATCATCCTGCTTCAATGACTGTCAACTATTAGCTGGTGTTGTTGTGTTGGGTTGTGCTCAACCCTGGTGCAGCAAACAGGGAGAAAGGGCTGAGGTCCAAGACCCTGCTTCTGTGCCCTTCAGGGACTCACCCCTGGAATTTTCAGACAGAGCATGTTGAGGAGATGTCATCAGAGGGGGCCAAGAGGGCATGGTGGATGAGATAAGAGGGACATCAGAAGGATGTGCTGTTCTGGAAGCCAAGCAGATGAGGTCGGTCCAGGAGGGTTGTTGGATGGAGGTGGCTGGTGAGCTGGGCCATGATGCTGTGGTGTGGGAGATGGGTCTGAGTGTGCCATGGCACAGAGTCAGCAGCAGGAGCCTAGATTATTCAGAGAGGTGCTGCAGGAGTGAGGAGCAGCATCACAGGCAGCTGGAAGGGTGGAGAAAGCCAAAGAGACAGATGTGCAAGATGGGACATCTACAGACACCCCAGCTAAGAGATAACTCAGAGAAGAAACACTGACAGTGCTGAAGGGAGGTGGATGTTGGGGGAGTCCTGGGCAAGGCAGGGGCAGGTGTGGGAGCCATCTGGGTTCCGGTGGTCAGGCTGAGAGCAGGCTGGGTGTGGGACAGGGAGGCACTTCTTGCTTGGTTACTTTACATTGCTGTGAAATTGGTGTCAAGGTCCTCAGTGGTGTAGAGCAGTGGGGGGTGTGAGTGGCTGAAGAGATGAGGAAGGTGAAGGCATCATTGAGGCAGATGGGCAGATAGACTGGGTGCCGGATGTCCACTGAGATGGTATTTGCTGGAGACCCATTGGTGCTTGTGCCTTTCCTGAATGGGAGTGGGCAATGTGGGTGAGTGTGAACAGTTCAGCATTGTGATAAGGAAGCAGGGTAGAGGGCTTAGGAGTGGTGGGGGATGGACTCCCAACAGTCAGGGGCTGTGTGGAGTAGGGCATGAGGACAGCTGGTGATCATGGTGACAACACTGAGGGTCCAGAGTCTCTAGTTCTTGCAAGCATGCAGGAGCCCACCAAGAGGGGTTGCCCAGGGAGTAGGGCTGTTGTGTGTGTGGGGGCTGCAGTCACTCACCATGAGGGCTGTTTCCAGGCTGTGCCTGCCAGTGCCAGACAATGAGAAGGGTGCAGCATAAGGATGGGGACCCTGCTAGGCATGAACCATCTGAGAGTCTTTTACATGGCAGGAGTGACAACAGGAGGGGTCCCCAGCCAGGATCCCAAGGACACAGGAGGGCAGCAGGGAGGTGACAAGATGGAGAAGCTGAGGTGGCCAGGGTGAGAGAATGCTCTTGGGTGGAGTGATGCTGAGGCTCCCAGTGCTAGCACCCCTGAAGCCAGAGCCAGGCCTGAGAAGAAAAGAGGAGGTGAGCAACACCTCCTGAGAAGAAAAGAGGAGGTGAGCAACAGGTGAGGGAAGGGGCTGGTGGAGGCCATGGCCTCCGGGGACTGGTCCTGGAAAGGGACAGGGAGTGCAGCCCCAGGGCAAAACTCCACCCAGAGGTGCAGAATCCCAGGAGCCATTGACTGGGCTGAGTAGGCAGCTCACTCCATGTTCCCGACTCCAGTTCCCCACCCCATGTCCCCCCACTCCAGGTACCCCCAATCCACATCCCCCCTTTCCAGGTATCCCCACTCTGGATTAAACCCACTCCAGGTCCTGCTCACTCCTAGTGCCTCCCACATAGGGTCCTGCCCACTCAGGGTCCTGTCCTGATTGGGATCCTTCCACACTGGGTACCGTCCACTGAGGGTCCCTCCCACTCAGGGTCCTGCCCAGGCTGGGGTCCATCTACTCCAGGTCCTGCTCACTCCAGGTCCCTCCAATCTGGATCCCACCCACTCAGGGTCCTGCCATTTCTGGCCCCACCTTCAGGGACTCCCAGGGGAGCAGTGGCTGAATAACTGACAGCTGATACTTTGCCCTCACAAAACTCTTCCACAGAACAGAGCTGAGTGCCAAGCTTGTGTGTGGGGGTGGGCAGGGTCTTGGAATCTGATGAAGGAGCCAGGCTCAGGAGTGGGTCCCATGGGGGTCAGTAACCCTGTCATCACCCTAGACCTGTGGCTTTCACCTGGGGTCTGCAGGTGGCTAGCATTTCTGCTTGTGCACCTCTGAGTCTATGGGAGGCAGCTGGTCACATCTTCTCCCTAGACTGAGGTCAGAGAGGGGAGAGGGGGGAGAAAACTTGGAGTTCCTGTTCTCATAACTTTCATCCTCACTATCCTTGTCCATGGACCTACTGCCCTCCTTCCTCTGCCCAGAGGGTCTAAAGAGCCAGAACTTGCCCAGAGAAGTTCACCAGAAGCTGCAGGATTTCACCTTGGGTGTAGGCACCAGCCCCAACAAGCCCCAAAGTGTGTGCCCTCCCTGGGCTGCTCCTCCCCAGCATGCCCCCTAGAGACTGCTCCCCCCTAGAAAGCTCCCCACCCAGGCTTCTCCCAAAGGACACTCCTCCCCTAAAATGCTTCTCCATTAAGGTGGCCCTTCCTGGGGAACTCCTTATGGACATTCTGATGCTCAGAAACTTCCCCCCAAACTGTGTATTTTCCAAGGTACTCCCTTTAGCATGTTCTCACAGGCTGTTCTCCCTGGGGGGTCTCCCTCCAGGGGTCTCCCATGCAGGACCTGCCATAGGTCCCCTGGGAGTTCCCCAACTACTGTGGTCCCAGGACAGAGGCTCATTGTCTGATGGGCATCCCTGCCCCAAATGGAGAATCTGCACACACAGAGGGTTTCTTTTGCCATGTGTAGCCAAAACATTGCCAGTCAGCTGGCTTCCACCCATGTACATTAAGCATCTCCTGTGTGCAGGCCCTGAGCACTTACCATGTAGGGAAGGAGACTAAGCAACAGATCACCAGGGAGAGAAGCTCATGGGGAGGTGTGAGCCCATCATACAGGGGTCCTGTCCATCAGTGGCCACCATGCAGGGGGCAGGAGAGAGCCAGAGGGGCAGGCAGACTTCACTGGAGGAGGAGGAGGCCTCAATCCAATCTGGGCATTCTCTGATCTATGGTCCTTCCACCATAGAAAGAAAAGTCACCAAGTCAGGTACAGAGGCCTTGGGGGCTTGGCCACTCTTGGAGAGACCCGTGGATGGAGGTGAGCCTCCCTGGGGATGGTTTGTGTTGTCCACAGAGGAGTAATTCTGCTAAACCCATGACACTGGGGCTTTTCAAATGGCCTCTGAGAAACATCTAGGGGGTGGCATTTGGGCAACAGGGGCTGTTCATATGGACTCCCCATGGGTGTCAGCTTTACACTGCAGGGGCTGTGTGTCTTACCTTGACCAAATGGATGCTTGGTAGCAAACTTTTGAATATGCAGGTGGGTGGCCCTCCAGCTCCCCCACATCCTGCCACAGCTGCCCTTGGAGAGAAAGGGTAGGCTCAGATCCTTGTCCTGGGCAGGAGCAGCTAGCATTGGAGACAAGCTTGACAGTTGAGCAAGTCTGCAACTGGTTTGCCAACTACCAGCAGCACTGAAGATCCCTCTTCCTGAGGTCAGAGCAAGGCCTGCCAGGGCCATCAGGCAACCCCTAAACTTATGCCCAGTTTGGGGACAGGCCCCTGCTGTCAGGTGAGTGTTGTGAGGGCCCAGTCTCCTCATGATTTGGGGTTGGGCTGCTCGTGTCAAGCAGGATTCACATTCACCCTGTGTCCTTCTGTTTAGGCAGGGGTAGTGCACCATTTGCAGGCTCAGTGGATTTCTTGTTGGCTAGAGTTCACCATCAGGTGTTCTTGGGTCAAATTGTCATCAGGGAGTTAGAATAATATAACTGAGGCTAGTGAAAGATGGGCTTTGAGGTTCCTGTGTGGCCAAGTATTGGCCAGGTGGGGCTGTGGCAGCCACTCTGTTTAGAGGTTACTATACAGCCAGAGTAAAAGTTGGGTGGGACACAGAACCATGGTGTGGCTAGAGGAAAGGAGCCATTGAACCAAATATGGTTTGGGGGTGTCCAGGATTCATAATTCTGCTTCATTGGTTAATACTGAAGACAGATCAAGCAATAAAGGACAGTGGATTGAAGCAGGGTGACACCCTCTCCCAACCAGCAGATGATCTTACCTGCTTAGAATACCTAACTATGCCAGGGGAAGGAGGGAGGGCATCAGGGCTCCTAGACCCCTCCCTCAGACTCTGCCATGCTTTCAGCAGGAAGTAAGGGAAGTGGCATTCTGTGGTCCCCTCAGGCCACCCAAGTACTGTGGAAACTGCTGTCCCTGTCCTCAAAATTTGCTGGAGATGAGACCCTCTCAAAGCCACTGGCTCCCAGGTACTGTTGTCCTATGACCAGTGGGACCCTCACCTGTTCAACCCTTGCTCTGCTCTGAGGGCAGGAGAGCAGGGCTGGGAGAGCGTGGTCCTTGGAGGCTGAGAGCAGACATAGATGTACCCTGGGATGGAAGGAGATCCCATGACTCGAGGTGGGGGTAGCTTCCTTCTGACAACAGGAGGGTAGGCTTAGAAGTATTATGTGCAGCTGTCGCTATCATATGTTTCTAGTATTTTCTGTTTTCAAATGTCATTGGGTTAGTTAAACCAACCTTTTCTAAGGTCCTCCTCTGCCCCTGGTGCTGTTTTCAAGCACTGCGCCTGAACCCTCTGCTCCTCCTTCCAGGAGTTTAAAGCTGCTGGAACTAGAACAAAAGTGCTGCTGGCCCATGTGGTGCGCTGGGGCAGTGCTGGAACTGAAGCCAGGGCCAAGGCCTGTCCTGGCCTGCCTGTGATCTGTTGTGCATCTGTTCCTCCTTTTCCTTTAAATGATCAGACATCAGAATGTCTCAGGGCTTCCCAGCTGGTTCAATTCCAGGCCCAGGCCCACATTGCTTGTGACCTTGGGCAGGTTCAACTGACCTCTCTGTGCCTCTGTTTTCCCACCTGTCAAAAGGGTCTAGTGATAACACCTGCCATGTTGAATGGCTGCAGAGATTATCTGGGGTAAAGCAAAGGCTTGGAACTCAGTCTGAAAGACAGTGAATGTACAATGAATATTAATTCATAATTACTACTTACTTGCTGTCTGATGTTCCTTTAATACACTATTCTTTCTTTACTCTACTTTTAGGCTGTTGTTAATCCTTCCCGGTTTTCAATCTTGCATCAGTTCTCCATTTGCAGCCATTGTAAACACAACTGCTAATGAGTTGCAGATTTTCAGCAACCATATTAATTAAGGGTCCCTGGGGCCAGCCTTTCAGGCCCAGCCTCTAGTCCTCTCATCTTACATGCTCCAGGATGGTGGAGGAGAACTGTGTGACTTCTGATGTGTCGGCCCCACAACCAGTTGGCTGAGCCCAGATGGGAACCCAGATTCTCAAATGTGGCTGGAGTCTCTTCCCAGGTGTCAGCCTGCAGGAGACTCAGCCCACTGAAGGGTGGGGTTTGCTTGTCCGTCAGGTCTCTGCAGGGGACTGAGATGTTGGTGGAGGGTTTGGGCCTCTGCACTGCCTCCTGGACTCCCATCTGCCCTGGGCCTGGCCTCTGCCTTCTAACTGCCAGCATCAACCAGGGGGACCCCACACTGGCCACCTCAGAATTGGAATGGTGCCCCTCACACTGGAGTCATCCATGGAAATTTATTTTTAGAGTGGGCAGCTGGTCCAGGGCCAGAAGCTGGACTTCATAATGCCCCATCCAGACACCACTGCAGCTGTGACTCTTGCTGCCTTGGATATTTCCAGCCCCACAGGTGGGTCTGCTCCAGTCAGGACAGTTACTTCTGAAACAGATGCCATGTCCCCCTCACCTCTTTTTTGAGAGGGCAGAAGGGTGGCAGGGCCAGGGTGGTTACTTTTATCATTGTCATCCAAATAGACCCAGAACCTGTGCCACTGGAACAGAAACTCTTCCCACAGTTATTTCTGATTACCTTTAGTTTATTTTGCACAATAAAATATGCATATGGTTAAATAATAAGCAGTGTAGAAGAAGTTAAAATGAAAGAGCTGCTGCCCTTCTGCTACCCCCTCCAGTGCCCCCTGACCTCACCAATTACCACCTGCTGGAGAGAAGAGTGAGCCTCTTAGACTCCCTATCTCTCCTCCACCCTCTTCCCATGGTAGAAATATCATTACTGTAGTTATCACTACCCTAGTTATCACTGTAGCCCTGAATACCTTGAAATATAGCAGAATCTTGTAGCTTCTCACCTAAATTCCCTATTGTTCTAAGGTTTTGTGCATGCATTTATTTTTTTCTCTTCAACCTTTATTCCCTGGAATTTTAATTGACTTTCTTTTCTCTTACATTTTCTACTTTTGTCACATCCTTAATTTCTTCCAGCACTTTGAGCTTTCCATCAGAAGTCCTCCCTGCTGGACACTGTCCTTTTGGTTTCCATCTGGAGTGAGGCCTCCCTGGGCCTGGGGTGGAGCCACCTGACTGATAGTTCTTAACCTGCTTGTCTGGGTTTGCTCCACTGTTTCATGAATTGTATCTTCTTCACTCTCAGGATTCCCTTGTCTTGTTAGAAAATGTCATCTGTGAACTTTGCAAGATAAGGTGCCTGGGAGATAAAGTTCTAAGTTCTTTTTGGTCCTCACAATTGATTAACATTTTGTCAGAAGCAGAATTCAGGGTTAAAAATACTGTCCCCTCAGCCACTTGAAGGAATTGTAATAATATATTTTTTGCATCCAGTGTGGCTCCTGATGAGTCAGATAGTTTTCTGGTATTTATTCCCTCAAGGATAACCTGTTTTTTCTTTCAGAGAGGTTTTAGGTTCTTTGTATTTTTAGTCTTTGTGATCTGAGATTTTGAAATAATGGTCCTCAGTGTGGGTTATTTTTAAAATTCATCTTGCTGTTGAGCCTTTTAGTTTAAAGAAGGTCTCCTTTATGCTCTGGACAGAGGAAGGTTTCCTCCCTCTGTGTTCTCTGCCCCTCTTTAGAGCTCAAGTATTATTTGCATGCTGGAACTCCTCGACTATTCTCCTGAAGAGCTTACATTTTTTCTTATATTTCCTTCTCATTTAAATATTTTGCATGTATTTTTCCTCTATTTTTATTGTTTTTTGCATTTTTCTTAAACTCTGCCATTCAACAAGTCCATTGAATTATTGATTTTCATAGTTTTGCATTATTTTCCAAAAACTCTTTCATGATATCTGAATTTTCCTTATAATACACAATGTTACCTTCAGGGATTGAATCATATCCCCCCAAAAAGGCATGGTCAGGTCCTAACCCCAGGTCATGTGGGTGTGAACCCATTTATAATTAGAAACTTCAAGAAGTTATAAGTTTAGGTGTGCCCAAAGGAAGTGAGGGTGGGCCTTGATCCAACATGGCTGAAGTCCTGTTAAATAATGGAAAATGGAGACAGAGAAGCCTTGGGGAGCAGCCAGAAGCTGGAGGTTAATGGAACCCAGAAGAGAAATGTGAAGACATGAGCATGTGCATCCTCAGTGATGGAAAAGCCAAAGAACCTCAAAGATGGCTGGTCAGCCATGAGATACTGACCCTGGGAGGGGGTGAATCATCTAGCCTCTGAAACCATGAGCCAGTAAATTCCTGTAGTTAAGTCCACCCCCTGTTGTGTATGTGTTTTAGCAGCCAGGAAACTAATATAGTACCTTCTTATGGATAAAATATCTTATATTTCTCTGAGGATGCCAATTAGGATTTTTAAAATATATTTCTCATTGCCTGAAGGGATCATATTGAGAACAGATTCTGGCCCTGCAGTGTAGTGTGAAAGATGCAGGGCCAGAAAGAGGAGGGTACTGAGACCTTGCTCCTCTGGAAGTGATTTACAGTCTTTTCCCATTGCTCTTTTAACTGTCCTCTTTTTCTGACCATTACAGATTCATGTTTGCCTGTCCATGTTTATTAGTGAGTCTGACCGGGTGCCCAAGTCTGTGAGTGGGGATGGTCACTGGGGACTTCAGGCTGGGATGAGGGGAGCTGATCTTCACACCTAGGACCAGCAAACATGAGGAAGGGTTTCACTGGTAATCTGCTAGCTTTCTTGTTCTTGCAATACTGTTCTTGCCAGGTTTCTAGAATTCCCTGCCCTGGGGTTCCTGTTGACTGCCCAGTCACTGGGATGCATAAGGACACTTGGCCAATGCTTGTTTCCTGGCTGCCAAATAATGGGTTGGCTTGAACAATGGGAATTTATTTACTCATGGTATTTTAAGGAGAATTCCAAAATCCAGGTGTCATCAGTGTGATGCTTTCTCCCAGAAACTGAGGCACTCTGCAGTTGGCTTCTGGGATCCTGGGTCCTTGACTTTTCTGTCACATCAAAACACACATGGAAGCCTCTCCTAGCTTTTCCTTTCCATTCTACCATCTGTTAGCCTTCACCTTTGGCTGCTCCTTCTGGTTTCTCTTTCTCTGTGGCCTTCCCTGTAAGAACTTCAGCAATAAGATTAAGATCCATCCGGATTTAGCTGGGCCATGCCTTAACTAATATAACCTCATCAGTGGACCCACATGGTGGAGTAAGTTTAAGAACATGCTTTTATGAGGTATGTAGCTCCAAATAACCAGAGCCAGTTACCCTGCTCTTGCCCCACCTAGTCACCTGTCCTGTTCCCAAGCTGTACCTCAGATACCCATTGTCCATGGCCCTTCCATAAGCTTCTTGAGTCTGCAGAACTGTGGACATCTCACACCTGAGGGTGACCTCACATCTAAGCTTACACACCTATCAGTTCTGAGCTCATGGCTGCGTACTTCTCTTTCTCTTGGAGGGAAAAGATATAATACATTCTTCTACTATGTTAGAACAAAAGATGGTCAAAATAGCACTTAAACTGCAATTTTTTTTTACCTGAGAGGGTCTTTATTTCCAGAAATGACAAAAGAGAGGAAAGCAAATGGCCACAAAATTTCATTTGATTGGAGTGTCCTGCACAGCTGGTCACCAGGGTTAGGTGGTGACACTGTGGATGTGAATGCTGGACAGGGAGGAGAGAGGGGATGCAGGCCTGGCCAGGCAGCTGTTGTTTTTGTGTGTATGAGATCAGGGTAGAAAAGATTCTGGAATCTCAATTAGCTCATCTCCTAAGTTTCTCTTGACCCAGAATTTTTAAAATTCATAGCAACTTGGCTTTAGGAAGGAAAGATACTCTACAAAGCCTGTTAATTAGAAAGTTGAGAGGTCAAAGTTAGGTAGTCACACCTTACACCTAAATGAGACTAGGTAAAACCTAAGCTTCAAGTGTAAAGGAAAAGGTAAATGCCATGTCATAGGTGAAATGAGAAGGGCAAAGTATAGGTGGCATAGCCAGGTGAGGAAGCAGCCACAAAGGAAGACCATGATGCCTTAGCCACACATTTCTTATGGCTGATGAGGATGAGGATATGGTTGAGGAATCAGATGTTTAATTCCTGGGGGCAGGAGAGGAATGAAGTCTGGAATTTTCCCTAATCAAACCTGTAACAAAGTCAGAATTTGTTTTGTTCTCTTGAAGCAAAGACTGAGCAGAAAATCAGTGGAAATTTCTATAACTCAGACTTTCTCAGAGATGATGGGACCCTGGGAATGGGTGAGGCTCATTGTTGTGGCCATGCACCCACCAACATCCATGCTGCAGCCTCTGAGATTCTGAGAGTCCTTGATTGCCCTGAGCAATTCTTCTGGGATTCCAGTTCCTTCTGCCACCTGTGACCCTAGAAATAAAAGAAGCCATACATTCCAGTGGGAGGCATTGGCTCTGGCCTCTGTGCGTGTCCAGTGGGAACCTTCTTGGCTTATTTGTTTCTAATGGGTACAGGAGTTTCTTATCGAACAGGTCCCAACCTCCCCAGAAGCACTGCTTTGCTCTTCAGGAGGCCCTGTGATGACAGTGTATGACAGCAGACAACTGGGTCCTTCTGTTCATGCAACTTGGAACCTTTTGTCCTTTGGTGCTGGGCAGCTCCCGACCTCCCTTGTATCACTGCCATCTAAGGTGGAAGGGATTGGGTGGGATGGGGTGGGGGAAGGATCTCCATCCTGTTTCCAAACCTCAGCTCTGTAGCTTCCGACCAGCATCATCTTAAAGTATATGTGAAAGAAATATATTTACAAATGCATTGTTTTCTTCTTCAATAAAAACAAAACAAAGAACCTCTCAAGTAACAGAAGAGCAGTTTAAGTGCTAATATGAACATCTCATGTTCAAACATAGTAGAAGAATGTATTATGCTTTCTCCCTCCAAGAGAAAGAGAAGTACACAGCCATGGACCCAGAACAGACAGGTGTGTAAGGTCAGGTGTGATGTAACCAGCAAGTGTGAGATGTCCACCATTCTGCAGACTTGGGAAGCACATGGCCAATGTGTGTCTGAGATAGAGCTTGAGAGAAGGACAGGAGATGAGGTGGGGCAAAAGCAAGGTAACTGGCTGTGATGGTTTAGAGCTATGTACTCCAGAAAATTATGTTCATATACTTAATCCAAAATGTGGGTATACTGATGAGGTTACATCAGTTAAGGCATGGCCCAACTGAAACAGGATGGGTCACAGAGAGAGTGAGATAGAAGGAGCAGCCAAAGGTGAAAGTCAACAGAAACTGTAATAGAAAGTAGATCCCAGGAGAGGCTATCATGTGTGTTTTGAAGTTACAGAAAAGTCAAGGACCCAGGATCCCAGAAGCCAACTGCAGAGTGCCTCAGTTTCAGGGAGAAAGCATCACACTGATGACACCTTGAATTTGGAATTCTTGAAAAAACCATAAGTAAATAAATTCCCATTGTTCAAGCCAACCCATTATTTGGCAGCCAGGAAACAAGCATTGGCCAAGTGTCCTTATGCATCCCAGTGACTGGGCAGTCAACAGGAACCCCAGGGCAGGGAATTCTAGAAACCTGGCAAGAACAGTATTGCAAGAACAAGAAAGCTAGCAGATTACCGGTGAAATCCTTCCTCATGTTTGCTGGTCCTAGGTGTGAAGATCAGCTCCCCTCATCCCAGCCTGAAGTCCCCAGTGACCATCCCCACTCACAGACTTGGGCACCCGGTCAGACTCACTGATAAACATGGACAGGCAAACATGAATCTGCAATGGTCAGAAAAAGAGGACAGTTGAAAGAGCAATGGGAAAGGACTAGAAATCACTTCCAAAGGAGCAAGGCCCCAGCCACCTCTTTCTGGAGCTGCACTTTTTGCATTACACTGTAAGCCCAGAATCTGCTCTCAATCAGAACCCTTCAGGCAATAAAGAATATTTTTAAAAATCCTAATTGGCATCCTCAGAGAAATATAAGCTATTGTATCCATAAGAAGGTACTGTATTATTTTCCTGGCTGCTAAAGCAAATACCCTATAGAGGGTGGACTTAACTACAGGAATTCACTGGCTCATGGTTTCAGAGGCTAGATGATACACATCTTGCCAGGGTCCATATCTCCTGATGGCCAGCCATCTTTGGGGTTCCTTGGCTTTTCCATCACTGGGCATGCACATGCCCATGTCTTTAAATTTCTCTTCTGGGTTCCATTAACCTCTAGCTTCTGACTGCTCCCCATGGCTTCTCTGTCCCCATTTTCCATTGTTCATAGGACTTCAGCCATTTGGAATCAAGGTCCACCCTCATTGAATTTCAGCACACCTTAACTTATATCTTCAAAGGTTCTTCTTACAAATGGGTTCACACCCACAGGACATGGCTTTGGGACCTGACCTTACCTTTTGTGGGGGATATGATTCCTTCCCTGAAGGTAACATTGTGTATTACAAAGAAAATTCAGATATCATGAAATAGCTTTTGGACTATAATGCAAAACTGTCTAAATGAATAATACAATGGAATTGTTGAATGACAGAGATAAAGAAAAATGCAAAAAGTCCAATAAAAAATAAGAAAAATATACACAAAAATTTTAAATGAGAAGGAAATATAAGAAAAAAAGTAAGTTATTCAGTAGAATATTTGATGAATTCCACCATGCAAATAATACTTGGGCTGTAAAGAATGAACAGAGAAAAGAGAAGAAGGAAACTATCAAAGAAATTTATCAGAGAAATATTATAAGAAATGTACAGAACTTAAAGGAGACCTTCTTTAAAATGAAAGGCTCAACAGCAAGATGAATTAAAAAGACTCACACTGAAGACCATTATTGCAAAATGTCAGATCACCAAGACACAAAAAAAGAATCTAAAACTGGGGGTTCTTAACCATTTATGTTCCACAGACCCCTTTGCCAGTCAGGTGAAAGCCACAGACCCCTTACTAAGTCCACACTATATTGTGTATTATTTAATAAATATATCACACTCCCACCAAATCCCCACAAGATTAATTTTTTTTTGAATTTTGATTCAAGCTCATGGGTCCCTGGTTAAGAAACCATGATCTAAAACTCTCTGAAGGGCATCTTCACTGCTCCAGAGCTGCCCGCTCTGGAAATAAACACCAGTAAAATATCTGAATAATCAGCAGCAACACTGGATGCAAAATAGTAGTATTACAAAGCCATCAAGTGGCTGAGTGCACAGTGTTTTCAATGCTGAATTCTGTTCCTGTGAAGTTGTTAATCAATTGTTAGGACAGAGAACAATTCTGAACTTTATCTCCCTGGCACCTCATCTTGCAAATTTCACAGAAGGCATTCTCTAAGAAGACAAGAGAATCCTGAGAGAGAAGAAGATATACTCCAGGAAGCAGTGGAGCAAACCCAGGCAAGCAGTTTAGGAACTCTCAGTAAGAAGGTTCCAACCCATGCCCAGGGAAGCCTCACTCCATTTGTAAACAGGAAGAATGACAGTGCCTAGCAGCGAGGTCTTCAGATGGAAAGCTCAAAATGCTGGAAGAAATTAAGGATGTAATAATAGTAGATAATGTAAGAGAAAAGAAAGGCAATTAGAAATTCCAGGAAAAAAAGGTTGAACAGAAAAAAATAAATACATACATAAAACCTTAGAATAATAGAGAATTTATGTGGGAAGCCACAAGATTCTGCTCTATTTTAAGGTATTCAGGGCTACAATGATAACTAGGAAAGAAATTACAGTAAATACATTTCTACCATGGGAAGAGGGTGCAGAGAGCTGGGAGTGTAAGAAGCTCTCTCTTCTCTCTCCAGTAGGTGGTAACAGGTGAGGTCAGGGGCAATGGAGGGGTGAGCAGAGGGGCAGCAGCTCTTTCCTTTCATTTCAATTCCTTCTACACTGTCTTACTCCTTAGCCATGTGCATATTTCATTGTGTACAATATATTAAATTTAATCAGAAATAACTGTGGGAATCACCTCTATTCCAGTGACACAAGTTCTGTGTCTAATTGGACAACACTGGATGAAAATGAACATCCCAATATTTCCACCCTTCTGCATCCTGAAACAAGAGGTAAAGGGGTCATGGCATTTGGTGCAGAAGTAATTGTCCTGTCGAGAGCAGACCCACCTGTGGGGCTGGGATCATCCAGGGCAGCAGGAGCACAGCTGTACCATGCCAATGGGACATCATGAGGTCCAGCTCCTTAATGGAGCAGCTGCCCACTCTGGAAATAAACTTCTGTGGGGGATGCCAGTGTGAGGGACATCAGACATGATCCTGAGGTGGCCAGTGCAGGGCCTGCCAGGTCACTGCTGGCAATCAGAGGACAGAGGCCAGGCCCAGGGCAGATGGGGGTACAGGAGGCAGTGTAGAGGCCCAAACCCTCCACTAACATCTCAGTACCCTGCAGAGACCTGAAAGACAAACAAATACCACCCCTCATGGGCATAGGCTCCCACGGATTGGTGCCTGGGAAGAGATTCAAGCCATGTTAGGGAATCTGGGTTCCCATCTAGGCTGAGCCTGAGAGGTGGCCATCATTAACAGTTGTGTTTACAGTGGCTGCAAATGGAGCACTGGTGCAAGACTGAAAACTGAGTATTAGCAACCCCTCAAAGTGGAGCCAAAAAAGGATGGTGCATTAAAGCGACAGTAGACAACAAGTGACTAGTAAGTTACAGAATTAATACTCTTCAAATGTTCACTGTCTCTCAGACTGGACTCTTAACCTTTGGTTAATCCTATATAATCAAGTCAGCAACTCCACATTGCAGGTTCTATCACTAGCCCCATTTCACAGGTGGGAAAACAGGCACAGAGAGATCAGATGAACCTGCCCAAGGTCACACAGCATGGTGGGCCTGATTCTGGAAGTGAACAAGCTGGGAAGCCATGAGAGGTTCTGATGTCAGAACATTTATAGGAAAAGGAGAAACAGACACACAACAGGGTCATGGGCAGGTCAAGATGGCCCTTGTCCCTGGCTTGGGTTCCAGTCCTGCCCCAGTGAGCAGCATGTGCCACCAGCACCCTTATTCTAGTTCCAGCAGCTTTAAACTCATCAAAGGATGAGCCAAGGGGGCAGGGGCAGTGCTTGGAAACAGTACCTTGGGCAGAGGAGGAACTTGGAAGAGGTTGGTTTAACTAACCCAATGACATCTGGAATCACAAAATACTAGATATATATGACAGTGAAACTGCATATTATACTTCTTTCTAAGTCTTCCTTCAGAAGGAAGCTGAGTGCTCTTTCCACCCTGGGACACAGCTGTCTCTGTTCTCAGCCTCCAAGGACCACCCTCTCCCAGCCCTGCTTTCCTGCCCTCAGAGCAGAGCAGGGGCTGAACAGGTGAGGTGATCCTTCTGGCCATAGAATGACAGTACCTAGGAGCCATTGGCTTTGAGAGGTTATCTCCAGCTAATTCTGGGGCCAGGGCCAATGGTTCCCACAGTCCTTGGTTGGCCTCCAGGGACCACAGAGATTCCAAGTGAGGGGAGGCTAGGAGCTCTAATGTCCTGCTTCCTTCCCCCAGCACAGTTAGGTCTTCTGAGCAGGTAAGAGCATCCACTGGTTGGAAAAGGGCATCTTCACTGCTTCAATCCACTGTCCTTTTTTTAAAAGTGACTTTATTTTTTCTTTTGGTGTACAGTTCTATGAATTCCCACCTGCCCCTGCTTGCTGTCTCGACTTGCTGTCTGTGTCCTTTTGCTGGGTGATCTGTGTCTTTTGCTTGCTTCTCTTTCTCATTTTTCTCCTCTGGGCTTCACCAGGATTCAATCCTAGGGACCCCCAGTGTGGGAGAGAGGCACCCTGTCACTTGTACCAACTCAATTCCTGGTTTCTTGTGTGTCTTGCCTTGATGCTCCCCTGTGTCTCTCTTTTGTTGCATCACCATCTTGCTGCATGGCTTGCCATGTGTCTGCACAGCCTGGCTCACCATGTGGGCCTGGCTCACTCACTCACCTTTTTTTTTTTCACCAGGAGGTCCCAGGGATCAAACCCAGGTCCTCCTGTATGGTAGATGGATGCCCAACCATTTGAGCCACATCTGCTTTCAATCCACTATCCTTTATTGCTCAGTCTGTCTTAAGTCTTAACCAACAAATCAGAATTATTAATCCTGGACACCCCCAAACCATGACACTGGGTTCAACAACCCCCTCCCTCTGGCCTCACCATGGCACAATCTCTCACACAACTCTTGCCATGGCTGTATATTAACCTCTAAACACAAAGTGGCTGCCACAGCCCCACTTGGCCAATACTCAGCCACACAGGGCCTTGGCTGCATCATTCTCACTCCCTGATAAAAAAAACTTACTCAAGAACACCTGATGGGGAACTCTAGCAACCAGGAAAACCCCTGAAACTGCAAATGGTGCACTGCCCCTGCCTAACCAGAAGGTCACAGGGTGAATGTAAAGCTTTCCAGATGTCAGTTGCCCATGCTCAATCCACAAGGAGCCTGGGACCTCATGCCAGACACCACAGGCCTGTCCCCAAACTGGGCATGAGCATGGAGGTTGCCTTACAGCCCTTACTGAAGGTCTTGTTCTGACCTCAGGAGGATGGATCTTCAGTGCTGCCAGTAGTTGGCAAACCAGGTACAGACCGGCTCGACCATCAAGCTTGCCTCCAATACCAGCTGCACCTGCCCAGGACAAACTGCCCAGTACAAGGGTCTGAATGTACCTTTATCTCTCCAAGGGCAAGTGTGACAGCATGTGGGCGAGGTGGAGGGCTACCTGCCCACACATTCACAAGTTTGCCACAAAACATCCATCTGGACAAGGTGAGAGACACAGGCCCTGCCATGTGGAGCTGACACCCATAGGCAGTACATTGGAACAGCCCCTGCTGCCCAGGTGCCACCCTGGATGTTGCCCAGAGCCCATTTGTAAAGGCCGGGTGTCATGGGCTTGGCAGAGTAACTCCTCTGTGGACAGCATAAACTATCCCCAGTGGGGCACAGCTCCATCTACCAGTCTCCCAGGTGTGACCAAGAACCCAGGGTCTCTGCACCTGACTTGGTGAATTTTCTATGGTGGAAGGACCAGAACACAGAGAATATCCAGGTTGGATTGCGGTCTCCTCCTCCTCCAGTGAGGCCTGCCTGTCCCTCCGGCTCTTTCTGGCACCCTGCATGGTGGCCTCAGATGGGAAGGATCCCTGCCTGCTGGGCTCACACCTGCCTGCTGGGCTCACACCTCCCCATGGGCTTCTCTCCCTGGTGATCCCTTGTTTGGCCTCTTCCCCCACGTGGTAGGTGCTCAGGGCCTGTGTACAGGAGATGCTAAAGTGCATGGGTGGAAGCAAGCTGACTGGCAATGTTTTGGTCCACATGGCAAAAAAAGCCTCTGTGTGTTCAGACTCTCCATTAGGGCAGGGAAGTATAACCTACAAGGCTGGGGTCCTGCTAGTGGGAGGCGTTACCACATGGCCCTGGAGGAGCAACCACTATTGGGACCTGGGTGCCTGGGGAGTGGATGCTGGTGAGCAGGTGGAAGCAGAGGTGCCCATAACCTTGTAGGGTGTGAGGAGGGCAAGGGGTGGCCAAAACTCCCACCCCTGAATGGGGGTGGGGTGTGGTGGAGGAAGTGATGAACTTTGAACAATTCCCACTCTTTTGACTCCAAGGTTCTCTGCAGAGGAAAGGTTGGTTCTGGAGATGCTAGTTTCAGAAGAGGCTCAGACAGGAAATCCTTTGGTCCATAGCTCCATGGCTCAGATATCCCCTGCTTTCTGTGGTATGTACCAATTACTCTTTTTCCTGGGAGCTGGATAGGAGGACGATGGCACCTTTGCAAACCCAGACCCCAAGGAGGCACTTGGCCAGGTCTGAGCAGAGGTTCCTGTGGAAGATGCTGGTCTTTCCACCATAGGTATTGTGTGGGAATACCTGATGGACAAGATGGAGGGGCCTGGAGCAGGGAAATGGCTCTGCAGGGTGAACTTGAAGACTTTGAACTTTGTCCTGAACCCCTGAAGGCCTGACCTTTCCTTGACCCTGGACACGAAGGCTCAGCTGCACAATGGAGAGAAAGGGCATGAGGCCTGAGGATGTCCTGGGGGTGTTAATGGTTCCCCATGACCTGATCAAGTAATTGTCAGGTAATTGCTAAACTGCTAAAATCTTGGCTTGAAGCAACTTCTGATGAATATCTGAAAAGTAAATCTCTTGATGAACACCAGCCTCTAATCTTGGGGAGCTTGCAGTTTTAGGGAGCAAATCAAAGGCCAGGTTTTGAGCCTCCACAAACAGGGAAGACCTCAAGGTAAGAGATGGAGGCTTTGCATTATCTTTTAAATGGAAGGCCAGGCCTACCTCAAAAGAAAGAGTTCTGACTCCATGACTTATGTGTGCAAA